>JAGFPH010004262.1:34209-45420 GCA_018207615.1 Philaenus spumarius
CTAAACAGTATAGGTCAGTACCTCTAGTTTTTTTTTTATTCTAATTACATAATGTGATAATAACGACGAAATATTATAATTATACTGTTGCTTCATCTTTTCCTATTACATATGTTCAATGTGGCAACGTTGGCAATCAGAAATGATAAGTATCTTCTTTTATACTGGTATTCAATGTAATTTCTTAACGACAATTGTTATTGCTTTTAAACTAAAAGTTTTGGAAAGTTATATAAATATCTACATATATTTTCGTGATTTCTTTCATCAATTTTGTTTAGTGAAGTTATTATTGATATTTCTTGGTGTATTAAGTGATTTGTTTCTTTTATTTAGTGTTAAAATATAAAAAAAATACGGAAGTTAACCTCTATATTTTCTACTTTAATTTCTCTCATAATTTCTATAATTTTTATTTCCCGCGGATATTTTCCATGTTTTTATAATCAGTTTAACGTGTTCTTTCATAATATGAAGAAATTTTAAAAAAACCTCTGGTCAAGCTGTTCTAAATTTTTACCAACCATATTTTAAGTTCTAATAATAAATGACTTTCTGTTGTAATGTATATTGTATTTTTTGTGTGCGAACGCGAGTGTCTGATTATAATATACATCCTAATGTATATGTGTGCTTTGATGGATGTATGGATTTAAAATAAGTAAATATAAGTGGACCAGTGTAAGTCCTAATAATAAGTGACTTTGACAACCCAGCTGACGGTCAAATGACCATGCTGTACAGTGCTATGTAGGCTAAAAAACAATTTTTTATTTCCTACAGTTGATTATGTAGTACCGGTATGTATTTTGATTTCTATTGCATTATGTATGGATTACAATCATGTCAAAATAAAGTAGGGCCTACACTTTTTCTATTCTAAGCTATATTCTATATATATAAGCTATGGTTTGGATTTGAGGATGTGCTTTTAAAAAAAAAAAAACACTTTTTTATAATTGAACAAGATTTTAATATAACTTTAAAACTTATTAATTATTCTCAAAGTACATTTGATGTGCACTGAGTGCAATCTCGACTAACACTAGCTAGCTAACGCTCTTGCATGAAAACAATGACAATGCTTACTGTGCTAAAAACTATAACATTCTACGAACTACAGTACTACTTAAGCTAAAATCCTCTACATAACTTATATATATAATTGTTTATTACGTTTTATTTTTATATAAATATAATGTTTATTGCGTCTTTTTAATTTAATTTAACAACTTTCTCGTCTGCATTGGTCATATATGTCACAGGCTTCAGTTTGTAAACATAAGTTAATAGTACTTTTCTTTCTTGCCTAAAAAAAGTGCTAATCTGGCAACGCTGTTATGTATATCAGCTTAACAAAATGGCTGAAAGTTCGCTAAGTGAATTTTCCTATTCAACTTTTGTTGTTAGTTTTTTACTATACTTGTAATCGAATTTCCATTGGTAAGATGAGCTATATTGCAGTGAATCTTATGGTGAGACCGTGAGACCGCTTCTGATCCGAGGCTGACTATTAGGTTGCAAACTCGTGAAGCGAATCAGTCCATAATCTTAGGCAGCAAATTCGAGGTGTAAAATAGCAAAGCGAGCTAAACGAAGCAGCACATGAGCCAGGGCTGGAGGCTGAGGTGCAAACAAATTCCACTAATATATTTTGCAAATGTAGGCAGCTAGTCAGCCTTTTTGTGAGTAGGCCCTAAACCAATTTTCCAAACAGGCCTAAACTTAATTTTGCAATTTCACTCAACTTATGTCAGCGGTTCAGCTGTGTGATCGAATTATTTTATATTGTTCATATTAGATTTGCCAATTTTTCGCTGTATAAAAACCGGTCTGGCAACCAGTTTCCGACAACTTTCGATTGCCAGACCATATAATTTGTGTTTAGGAAGAGTAACACTAAACAATGAGACCAAAATCATGTACGTATATCTTCCCAATTAAATTTTTCTCTATAGGCCTATAAAAACCGGTCTAGCAACTAGTTTGTCAGCTTTCGACTGCCAGACCACATAATTTGTGTTTAGGAAGGGTAACGCTAAAAAAATGAGACCAAAATCAAGTACCTCTATATATCTTTCCGATTATTTTTTGCAAGTTTTGGGTGTTTTTGAGCGTGCGCCACACCCCATTCCGACGGATACAGGCTGCCAGACCACGATATGTTATTTTGCGGTGGATGATACTACAAAATGAGTTATGAAACAAATTTATATCTTTCCAATTAAATTGGCATGTTGTTGGCTCTTAGACTAGGAGGCGTGACCTCAAATCAGTGTTCAAAGGCGGGAGCACAGAGCCTGAAAGGTTGAGAACCACTGCTTCAACCGATACCATCCTATCTTTTCTTCCTTCCTATGACCCTGTGGTGTATTTATTTGTACACATATTTAAATCATTGTCAGTTGCTTTGCTTTGATATTATCAAGGCTAGATTTTAAACATACAACAATTCATTGTATTTGATTTTGCATATCCCTCATTAATGTTTCCTTTTTTTCAGAATTGGAAGAGGATTTAAGAAAGAATGTTTTTGGTCAACCACTGGCTATCAATTCGATTCTCTCTAACATGAAATATCATTATGACAACAGAAGGCACAAAAAAAAAGCACTGGCATTAAGTTTTCATGGACCACCTGGTGTGGGTAAAAACTTGGTTAGTCAGTTAATACTTAAGAATTTATTCAAATGTGGTGTTAAAACCAACTATGTTCATTTCTTTCGAGGATCAATTGATTTCACTGTTAAGAAGGATACTGGGAAGTACAAGGTTAGTGCTGTAACAAGTTGAACACATAATATGTACAGTAGAGCGAATAATATTTTCACTTTATTTACTATTTTTTATTATATTGAAATTTAATTAATTGAAATTACTGATAATGATACCTATTAGCATTAGCTTGTAAGTCGGTAGAACAATATAATTCATTTGATACTAAGTATTGTAGGTTCTAAAATAACATACACAACACAAGAGTACATGTTACAAAATCTGGTTTAATTACATTAATTTCAAAATTTTTAATTACACAAATTACAAAAATAATATTGATTGTTTTTTAAAGTTCATAAAATTTTTAATAAAATATATATATTTTTGAAAAAAATTCCTCGGGGAGCGGTAGGTCGTGCTGCCCATTCTTAAACAAGTTTTCTTGGAACGCAAAATGAAATCAATAGAATACAGATATAAATTAGTGCTTCGCGCCTCGGTCTTGATGTGCACATAGAAACCTAGGTGTAAAATAGTTAATTTCTTTCATCGCTGATTTGATTGAAGGAGATTATACTAACAAAGCTACAGGAGTGAAATCTAAGATATATAAAACTTAGTACATTTTGTAGATAGAATATTAAACTTAGATACATAAACAAGAATTAATTAAATAAAAAACCTGGACATTGGTTACTTTAATCAGTTGTAAAGAGTGTTTTTAGAAAGTTAAATGATTATTTGCAAAAAAATATTCAAAATAAAAATAAGTACCTAAATAAATACTAAATAAGTAAATAATACCTAAATATTTCTGTTTCAAATCGGTAAACCTTAAACAGACCTTAAAATTGATGAAGCAACCTAGGCCTAAAGTAATTTATTTTAGCTTTGTACAATCGGTCTTTATTTATTAAAAATTTGTAATTTTCTTTATTGAAGTAACTAATGTTTTGAGGTTAAAGAATCAAATCAATGCTATCTCAGCAAACGGTATATATTTGCTTAGTTGATTTACAAACATTTTACAAAATGACCATTCAATTCATTGTGGATCAATGAGATCACAATTTCAAGCCAAGTAATCTTGTCTCCTCGTCCCCTACTTCCGTTATAATAGCTCCCCGCCAAACAGCATTGAAACAAATTTCAAGCTCTCCCCAAACAACGTTGAAAGAATTTTTCAGTGATGAAAGAAATTAATTATTTTTACACAGGTTTCTATGTGCACATCAAGACCGAGGCGCGAATCGCTGAACATGCTCTGGCGGGATTTCATCCATATCAATTCTTTTTTCGGCTGTGGAGGTTTTCTTGCGGGCAAATTTTTACAACAGGGTTGTTTTTTGGGACATTGTTATATCTTTAGCTATCAGATGGATTAACTTAGTCAGCCTATATTTAAGCTAAAATTATCTCGTAAGAATTATATTCTTAAAACATTGTATTCTACTTAATTTACATATATTTTCAGTAACATAAATAAGAGGCTACTATAAAAAATATTGCAATTTGAATGAAAATTAACTTTTTTTAATTATAAAAAAGATAGTAGACAAGTTTGGAATAACTTTCCATTTAAAGAATTTTGTTGTATACAAAAGTAATATGAATTACTTAGTCTCATATATTATACTGTTATAAGACAATAGTAAATTCTATTACGCATTGTTATTGAATCATGCCTTTTTCGTTAAAAATAAGGTAAAATATTTCATTTACCTTTTACGTTAATTGACGTACCGGTATTAGTTAATTTATTATGTTACCGAAATATTTGTAAATTGGGTAAAACATGTTTTATCAATACATTTCTTACAAGGTTGGTGGTAATCAGACCTTTGCTGCAAATTCTACCAAAGAACCCAATTTTCACACATTTTTCACCAAGTAGTTGTATCACACAATAATAGTTGTGCATTGAATTTCCTTCTATCCCTTTTCTATTCTTGTTAGCAAGAAATATTTTTGTGTTTTATTTCTCCTATAAATTTCTATAATATTTGTTTCCGATTTTTTGAAGTAATAACTTCTATTGGCCCTTCGCTTGACACAAGTCAGAGCGTGGAGAGGGAATAGACGATACATAGTATATAATAATACGTTATTATAATATTAATATATTATAATAATATTATATTATAAAAAGTATGAGAAAAGTAGTGACCATTATAATGTAAGCATTATTTATTTAGTGACTAATTATTTTGAGTGAGGTATTAGTGTATGCACTCTACATAGAATTTTAAAAATAATTCAATAATATGTAAGGTAAATAAATAACTAATGAGCTTGACTTGTGAGAAAGTAACTTAGATAAAATAAAACCTGAACACAAAATCTCACAATAAATACGTTTACTAACCCGTGTTTGGTTACTGTAGCCCGTGCATCACTGAGGATGGCGACATTGTCGTTGAAACACGTTTGAGGTTAGTAAACGTATTTATTGTGAGATTTTGTGTTCAGGTTTTATTTTATCTAAATATGTAAGGGATAGTTATAATAATTATTATTATATTTGTGTGTTTTAAGTTTTTGTACATTTTGACAAAGTAATATTTTACATTGTTTTATTTTACTGTAACTTATTATTACTCACTTCAATATAAAATACACGTTAATGGAGTGTCTATTCCTCGCAAGTATGATGTATCAAACCCCATCTTAATCGAAAAGTAATAATTAACCAATAAATAAAAGAGAATTATCTACGACCTTCATTAGCCTAGCCTATCTAAGAGAACCAACCTAACCTCTTGTAAAGAAATAGCCATAAAGTACTAGGAAGTATATACGAATTTCAAAATTACATGATATTATTACCAATCAAGCAAATATTATGATCCTTAGATAGTAAAAACCGCACACATAAATAACTGAGTTGGAGAATAAAACACGATAGCAACCTTGATTAAAATTTTAGCCTAGAAGTAGGGTAACCTGAACTAACGAAACAAACACACCAACAATTGTAAATTTTATAACAGATTACACTAAGCACAGCACAAACGCCCACATACATACATCATTTATTTATTTATTCAATCATTCTGTATCGTAAATTAAAACTAGTATAAGCACAGACTTTTACAATTTGTTATGGACAACAAAAAGTAAACATAGACAACCGCCATGTTTAATTCATATCGCTACGTGAATCAAAGATCGTATAGAATACAGCACCAAAACTAAATGTTTCAAATGAGATAAATAACCCTAAGTCGTAACCAAAAGCGAAAGAACAGAATTTTAAAATTAGTATAATAATTATCAACTAGATTAGACACAATAGAATATAATAATTAGATTAATTAGTCTCTCAACACCATCTATACTCAAAACAACAACTATTCAACATGAGTCAAACCAGTGTTATTTTAATACGCGGATTTTTTATAAATTTAAAAGTAATAAATAATATTTTGGCGAATCATAAGTATTCAATCATCTATCAGAATTAAAATACCAGTAACATAATTAAAATAAAAGCAAAAAGTGACAAAATAAACGTTTGTAGTAAACTCCACCAGAAATTCAG
Source organism: Philaenus spumarius (assembly GCA_018207615.1). Lineage (NCBI taxonomy): Eukaryota > Metazoa > Arthropoda > Insecta > Hemiptera > Aphrophoridae > Philaenus > Philaenus spumarius. Next base: position 40,469 of record JAGFPH010004262.1, read on the forward strand.
TATTAATACACTGATGAGCCATTCAAAACATCAGTAATGTGTGACGTAAGTCGGACAGCTTAAGAAAAGAACCAATCGCAACGCAAGATGCCGGATGACGTCATGTCCGGTACGCCGTTCGAAGGAGACCGCGAGAGAGAAGCTAAAAAAAACGACGCTTTGAGAAAGAGTTAAGAAGTGTTAGCATCACCTCCAGTTTTACAAGATCGTCGGAATGTGCATCGTAAATATTCTAAGTGACTATTAAAATACAAATTATAAATTCAGTGAAAAGTACCAACAGAACTGGTATATTCTGTTTATAACTTCTACATATCAACTGTGAACTCTTTTTAACTATGAACAGTAAAATTTAATCTATAAAGAAAATTTAAAATATAAAATGCCAACCTTTTAGATCTTTCAAAGTAACTTCATTATTGCATATAAATAAGTAGCTATCAATCTTATTCATAGCAGCACGATTACCTACCCCGAGAATATTAATTGATTAACATATTTAACTTATTTATATTTTAACATTGAACTAGCCTAATATGAACTCTAATTTACTTCCACTGTGCTAAATACGGTGTGCTAAGCCGAAGGCATTTCCAGAATTGTATTAAAGACAATAGATTTTCCAACCTATGGATGTTAAACAACAATATATTGTACAAATTATTTCTTTTGAGTTAATAAATTTATGCTTATTTCTTGTGACCTAATTTCATCTAATATTAATTTATTGTTTACAATTTAGGAGTTTAATACTGATCTGAATTGAGTAGGGTCAGAATATTAGGCTTTCTAATAACAAAAAAAAAGAAGGAAATTACATAATAAATTATAGTTTACATAGTATATTCATTATAAAATGGCTCCCAACTTTGGGGCAAGTATTTAAATTAATACATTATAGATATTCATTATAAAATGGCGACCAACGTGCTTGCTGTGAATAATTTTGCAAAATTATTAAAATAACACTGAAAATTTTACACATCAACACACCACACATATAGGCTAGTATAAGCATACAACATTAGCCTAGTTATGTTATTTAAATGTTAATTATAATTGTGTTAGTATTTAAGTTGTGCAATTAGGCCTAGAATAGTATATATATATGTTAAATATTAAAGTGGTAACCATCATAAAACTTAAACAAATCTACTGCAATAACAATAACAAATATCCCAAATTGAATCACATAAAATGGATCCATCTCAAGACGAAGGTAACCCAAAATATAACTTAAGTAAATCTATTAAACCTAGTGAAAAGGCTCAAGAAGGGCAACTTCAATCTCTAAGACCACCTCCCCTAAATGAAACCGAAGGAGAAAATATGACTAGTTTAGAATCTAATGTGGAAACCGAAACGCCTGTAGGCCTAAATCAACCCACACTATTAGAACAGATGACGATGCTTATTCAAAATTTACAAATAAATTTAGAAACAAAACTCAAACAAAATGAAATAAATTTAGAGGCTAATTTAGAAACAAAATTCAAACAAAATGAAATAAATTTAGAAGCTAATTTAGAAACAAAATTTAGGCAAAGCCAAATAGAAAACCAGACCTTTATTAAAAATAACTTTCAAGAGATACAGACAGAGTTAGAAGAGGTTAAAGGCTGTCTAACTAATCAGATTAACCGAGTTGAAACACAATTCACAGGAAAATTAGTTGAAATAGAACAGGCATTAGAAAGTAATAATAAAAGAATTGAAACTTTAGAGGTTAGATTCGAAGAAACAATAAACAATCAAACCTTAAGTGAATCACTAACACAACAAGAACAAATTTTAGAGAATAAATTAACCAAAACTAAAACCAATCTAATCAAGGAAGTACAAGATATGATAGCTGACTTACCTAAAACTAATCCAGAATCTATTGCATCCGCACCTGTAAATGTAATTTGTGGTGCATATAATCATGATAACAACCCTATAAATCCAACACTTCCACGTTTCAATGGCAGACACGCCAATCCCAATGAATATCTATATAGGATGACTAGATATTATGAAAGGTTAACTAATCGGAAAATCAATCACATCGAAGACACTCAAGATTTGTTATTCGATATTATTGAAAATAGTTTAGAAGGAACCGCAGCCAGGTGGTGGGAATTAATTAAGTGTGACATTTCAAATTTTCAACAATTTAGTGATGAATTCCTAGCTAAATTTTGGAATCGTGACGTACAACGAAGTACGAGACAAAAACTAGAATTTGAACATTACAGGCCAGGTGGAAAGTTAACTCGTAGTGAATATTTCATTGATAGAGTATTGACTATGAAATCAATGATACCACAACCAGAGGAAGAAGATATAATCGCTGCACTTGTAGAACACTTCGACCAGAGGATACAGGATGCTCAACGTGTCCAGAACATCAAGAGTATAAAGGAGTTTGCAGATCTTCTATAAAGAGAAGACACTGAGGAGGCAAATGCAGAAATCCGAAGACGTAATAACAACAACAGCCCAAGAGGAGGGTCTACTAACACATCAAATAGAACACAACAACACTACCAGCTGAACCATCAACCGAATTACAAGAACCACCAATTTAGGCCCACTCAGAACCAGAACCCAAGATACAAATCACCTAGAGATCACCCATACCAAAGCACACCTGGATACCAGCAACCATCACGACCAACCTATTATCGAAACGGACCATCACCATACCAACAAAATTATACAAGACACTCGCCACAACAACACAGACAGTATGAAAGACAACCTGGACCCATACAGAGTAATTTTCGATATAACCCTCAACAAAATATTAGACCTCAGTACCAGAATAACGGAAATTATGCACAACAAGAAAGAAGACCAAAAGCCTATCCGACGCCTGAGCAGCAGAAACTCTGCCAATTGATAGCCACAACAGCCAAACCCGATGTAACAACAAGAAACGAACCAGCTACGGAATCCAACGAAAAACAACCAGCGTTAAACTCAAACGCACTGGATTAAGAAGTTCTACAAAGGAGAACCTCGGATGTACAGGTGAAGCAGAGAGACAAACGTTGACAAAAACTTCACAACTTGAGCCAGTGCCTATAAACAAAAATAAATTAGAAAATATGCCTACCAACATAAACAATGCTAACGATTCAAGACTGATGATCTCCAATCTTTACTGTGATAGAGATTTCCTGCTAACGGAAGACGAAGACAGCGAAAATCAAGTGCCATTCTTAAATAATAAATGTCCAGAAATAAATATAATACTAAATGGTATAACGACAAATACTTTAATAGATACAGGTAGCACCATCTCTTGTATATCTGAAAATTGGTTTTTAAACAATAAAGCTAAGTTAGGACATTTTGAGCAGTTACCAGTAAGCAACACCTACATAACTACAGCTTTAAACAATAAATCTAAACGGGTATCACAAATAATTTTATTACAAGCAAAGATCCAAGAGTTAGAGTTTGACATACAGTGCATCATAGTGCCACATTTAATAAAGGACTGTATTATAGGAATCGATATGATAAAGAATTTGAGAATGCAAATAAACTTCGACAATAATGAATTGATTCTCGTAAATAGAGACAATATCAGATTAAAAATGGAGTTTGGAAATGAAACAATTGAATCAGCAAAATGCAGAATATTATATTATGATGATGACACCGATGTAATAAATGAACCTAACCTAACTCAAAATGTTAATAATAATAATAACCCAGATTATAATGAAATTTGCAAAATGTTTAAAGAAAATAACAAACTTAGTCATTTTGAAAAAAAACCAAAATTATTAACCTAATCTCAAAATTTAAGAATATCTTTTCAGAAAAACCAGGACGTTGCAATGTATATCAACAAATTATTCACTATATATGTTGGACCACTACGAATCTTAAAGAAAATAGGCAAAGCAATTTATACCCTCATCGACGAAGATGGAAAGACATATGGTCCATATCACATCTCTCTGTTACGACAATACAACGAAGCTACACCTGTACAGACCAATCCAGACAACGAACTCCAATAAAATACATACGTTAAATAATATAAGATACCAGAGAATTTAACCACAAATGTAAAATAATTACATTAAAGAGTTACAAAGTGATATCATAACCTAGAATGTTTAAATGTATATATTGTGTAATTTTTTTTATATAAGTGAACGTCATAATATGCGTTATTATACAAACTATAGTTCCAAGGAATAAGTGTTCCCCTTATAAACTATGTCTCCCTTTAACCATGACAATGTTTCCGTACAAATAACGTGCGATATCAATAAGAACAATGTATCTATTAAATAATAGAAAAACTCAGTGTTTCACCAACGAAATAGAACATATGTTTACAAATCCAGTGTTCCATGATCAACCATAATATCGTATATAAATGTGTTCCCCACTCCGATATTCCCCGTCCCCCATGAACTATAACCTTATCATAAACATTATAAGTACCCTTCCCAAATATCCCAATAATTATAATTCTGTTTAATAATTGAAGATAGTTATTAAGTTTATTAGATTTTGTTCATTAATTGTATTGTTTATATGTTATGTCATGTTAGACAAAGTTGTTCTTATTAAGTATCATAAGGAATAAGATGAGATTTGATCCATATAAAATAATTTATGCTACACAGGTTGCGCAAAATTAATTTAAAGGGCATTTATGATGTATCAAACCCCATCTTAATCGAAAAGTAATAATTAACCAATAAATAAAAGAGAATTATCTACGACATTCATTAGCCTAGCCTATCTAAGAGAACCAACCTAACCTCTTGTAAAGAAATAGCCATAAAGTACTAGGAAGTATATACGAATTTCAAATTACATGATATTATTACCAATCAAGCAAATATTATGATCCTTAGATAGTAAAAACCGCACACATAAATAACTGAGTTAGAGAATAAAACACGATAGCAACCTTGATTAAAATTTTAGCCTAGAAG
>JAGFPH010004262.1:70420-90114 GCA_018207615.1 Philaenus spumarius
CACAATCCAAAATGTTTGCAATTCATCAAACTTTTACCCCGAGTGTGAAACAAAAAATAGGCAAGGCTGTGGCTTCTGAATGAAGGACGTGGATGAAGAGAATTGTTTAAATTTAAATTATTCCAGTTGGGACTTCCAGGAGATGCAGAAGGATTTAAAAAGCTCAACCCATCTATGTTGAAAAACTACCAGAATCCACTTTAACACATCCTAAAGGCGGAAAAGTATTCACTTATATCTGTGCGGAAGTGGTAATACCAGAATCCACTTTAACACATCCTAAAGGCGGAAAAGTATTCACTTATATCTGTGCGGAAGTGGTAATATCCAATTTGCGTTTTTTTATTAATAACCTCAAGAAATTTTCCAAAAATAATACTTGCACAACTGGATGAGACTAGACAATTATTTTATACTTTAGAAGAATTTTAAACAGCCATTAATCAAAAGTTGTATAAATATTTTATTAATTTCTGTCCTTAGAACTTTTATATTTGGTTTCAAAGACAGAATTAAGAATAAATTACGAAACTTTGATTTGAGATATATTATGGCATAATGTACCATCCGTCACGATTTTATTCATTATCTATTTATAAAACTGTGTTAACCTTCTTTAAGCATTATTATTATTCCCAAAATTTAATAACTTTTATAATTAATTATTGTGTTTGTGTATTTAATAACTTGGAGAAAGCCAGCACCAACCTGTTACCCCGAGATAAGAGACTAGTGATAACATATTATAATAATTAATTATAATTATAGATCAAACTAATTAAACCTAATGACGAATATTTAATATCCCTGTTATGTCAAATTATATATATATTTATAATATGAACATAAGTGAAGAACTTTTGAATTGGGGAATTTGATTGATATTTGACATCTATATTGACAACCCTTTAGGCCTAAATAGTAGCCAAATGATTATTTAATTAATAGAACTTATAGTGTATAATTAACTGTTAACATCAAAGTTCAGTAATTAATATATCTTATGCTGACAATATATAATCAAGAACATTATTATTATTTTTTTTTTTTATTTTATTGTTAACCCTACAAGTGGTGAACGTCGCAATTTACGACTAATATGCTGTTCTGTCTGTGGCAGAGTCGTAATTCACGACGCATTAAACAGCTGTTGGAAATCTACTGATTTCTAATCAACCAATAAGCGTATAGCAATGAGATTCACACAGTTCGATTCAGAAGACCCTCTTCTATCTTTCAGTATCGATTTTATAATGTTTGACTTTTAGTTTATTATTTTTGCTGGCTGTAAAGTAAGTGAATTCTGAAGGTCGCGCCATTTTCAGACTAGACACTACGCATCAGGTTTTTGACAAGGTCCTGGCATTGTTTTGTTTTTTTAACCTAAAATGAATCGTGATGAACTTTGTTCAAGTGATATAAGAGAAATAATTTAAGGGATTCATCCACTTTGCTACCATAAACTGCAGCATTTTTGGAGACCTACAAAGGTTGGAAGAAATAGGAAAGCCTCATCAAGTGATTCTGACTAGTTTTGTGCCTCGTACATATTTTCGGATTTTGGGCTATAACGTTTTTTTTGTACATAAGACTGTGTAAAAACTATACATTTTTTTAATTCCTAGCTAAATTTGGAACATTTTGTATATAATGGTTTTTGAATATAATGTTTTTTTATAATACTTAAATTGTGCAAAATGTGAAAAATAATTTGTAAAAATTTTAATTTTTACGTTTCACATACTGGATCCAAATTAAAAAATAAGTAAATAAATTTTATATTTGTATCATTCAATAAAGTACTTTATTCTAAAAACATTGATATAAAAAAGTCCATATTTGTACCATATTGTATATTTATTATGATTTTTTGAAAAAGTTACTGCAAAGAGTGCCAAAACCCCTTGCCATTTGAAAGTTATACTTAACCACTTGTAGGGTTAATCCATCCCAATACCTGTTGTTGAAAATCAATTTCAATTTTTTTTCCGTTGTTGCTAAATTTGAATAAATTTATGTTAATATTTGTAACATGTTTCCTGTATATCATTTAATAATTCAGAAGTAACTGTACTAAATCTATTTATGAAAGTTAAGGTGTATTACATTTTGGTGCCTCAACGTGTTGCTTTTTCCAAGTTGTACACCCCTCCAAATAACTTCTCTAACTAAATATAACTTGTACTAACTATAAGAAATAGTTTGTATAAGTTAATCTAGAATTATGAACAATAACCAGAAATACAACCTGAGAAAGAACATTCAGCCTACATTAAAGGTGTGAGTCCCGCTTAATGACCAAAAGGCCATTATTTTATGAATATGCCTCATATTATAATCTTTAATGAAGATTTTACATGAGTCAAGCCAATATAATATATATTCTGTTTTAAGGTTGCATCTCATACTTACTTGCACATTTACATGTCATTCTGTCTATTTCAACCAATGCCTTCCGGATTGACTACTTTTCTCCATTTACGGATCTTGCTGAAATGTAAAGTAACCTTTGGTTTTCTTTCTATTACTTGCAAACAAGAATTAATTTGTATTTCTTAAAAGATAACAAATTCAACCTTTGATATTAATAATTTATTAATTACTATATAGTTCTAACTTAAATTCACTTTAACCATCATACAGTTATAAATTTTCTTTTCTTTATACTTTATTACAAAATTACAATGAACATTTTGGCCAACATAAAAAGTATCTATCTGTTTATTTCATATCTTATACTTGTTCTTAAATAGAAATCACATAGGTTACATATTTTTTTTTTCTCTTTTGGTACTCATAGGGGCGGTTCAGGATCTTGGGTTTATATAGCCCGCGTCTAACGTTAGTCCCGGCTTAAAATAGCCCTCGACTAAAAATTGGGTTCAGGACTCCGAGCGTAAATGAGATAAGCTCGAGCTTAACGTAGCCCGAGCTTAAAGTAAGTCTGGGCCTAAATGAGAGGGAAACGCTGGGAATTTGTTCGGTAACATTTTCAGCGACAGAAAATGCCTGCTAACCCTGGGCGCATCGTGCCAGATGCTCCGGCGTCTATCTGTCACTTTCGTTATCAAACAGCTCTTTAAACAATATGATGAGGGTGGGGAGAAGGTGTTTATACCTCTGTTGACATCTGTGTCATTGTTTTGAGTCAGTTCCTTTAGAAAACCCGTAGATGTGAGATGTGATAGTCTCTTGTAATATTGTTTACGCTATTTTAAGGAGAAGAGAGGAGCTACTGAGTGATAATGAAAGAAAATGCTCTTCAAAACTCACCTGTTCTTGTATCTTTCCCACTATCTATCGGCATTGAACCTAGAGAAACCTTGGAGCAAACAACTGTTTAACTACTGAGTGAATCTTTAACGCAATAAACTCCGTTAAACTAAAACGTCCTCACATTCTCATTAAAAACTATGCTAATCACTTCAGTTTATTTATTTTTTGTTTCTTTAATATTATATTATCTATTAAATAATAATACAGTTTCCTACTAAACTATTTGTTAGGACTGTTTAATTACTTTATTTTTTAAAGTGTATTTTTATTTGAAAAGGAAAAGATTTTAAGTTTTGGTTTAAAGTATTTTTTGTTTTGTTATAAACTATTATATTATTAACTTGTTATTACATTGTACAACTCTTTACAGATACATGTTTCTCATAAGCTAGTTACAACATTTTCTTTGCAACAATATTCTTACATATGACTAAATTAGATATGTTTTTATTATGAAAATGAAGATTTTGTTTACGTTCGAGGTCTACGATTAATTTCTAACATTGAGATCAATTAATTGTATGTAAGTTAGGCCTATGTTACATGTATCGACAAACATGGCAGTTTATTTACATTTTCTGCATATGATTCTTTTATTATTTTGAGTTCAATTTTCATATTGACGTTGCCTTACTGATATTTGGAAATATATAAATACATTTCTAATGTGTTTTTATTGGTGTTGTAAAATGATTTGTTTTAGTAATCCTATTTGGGTTATTGGTTATCCTTGTATTGACATCTAGGCAGGTTTGTTTTTGTATCTTTAGCATAATTATAATAATTTATATGTTGAATTTGGTACCGGTATAGTTTAGTATTTGAGATGTAGGGTTAATTTTCTTAGATAATAGGGTAGGCTAATTTCTTAAAGGCTAGGCCTATCTTACTTTTGGCACTTCTTCCTTTTTTTAGGTTATTGTGTTCTTGTTTACATATTTTAATATTTGGCATGGTAATTTGTGCCATTATAAGATGTATTGTGGATGGCTGGTAGGAAACTTTGAATGTAAGGATAGTTCAAGTTTCATATAAAATTAAAGTTCTGTTTGAGAGACAATTTTTTCCACAAACTGCGTCAAAAAAAGTAAACCTGTTGCAACTTAATTATTTCTACTTTTCCCTAACCTTCTTGCTATGTGTGACTTCTAGCTTTACTCTATAAATGTTCACAACAAATCAAGACGTCGTTAATACCGTGGAGGCGATCTGCAAACAACTTTCTTCATTAGTGTAGTGTAACCACTGATCACATGTTTACGCCTATATATAATGAGATTTATATGAGGTAAAATTTGTTTATTAAACCGATAATTTTTGTGTAAACACATTTGTCTCATTGCTTTTTGATTAGGCCTTGTAGATGTCGGAATAAATATATATAAAGTTATAATTGAAGCACCCTAAATGAGAATGGGAAGATTTTTGTTAAGCAGTTGAAATGTTTAATTTATTTGTCACTACTATTTAATGGTTTTTGTTTCAGACAAGTTTTAAATGAGATCACCTTTACACCCATTGGTACAGAATTATTCGCTACTAGTGGTTGCAAATTGATTGGTGAAAAGGCGGGTACTCTTATTGAAAGAGAGTCGGCAAGGAAAGAAATGAATAATCAACGATTCTAAATATTGTTTATTAATAAGTGTTGTTATCATGAGATTTTTGATTGAGAGTACAATTAGCTGCTGGAATAAAAAGGTTAAATACTTGAAAACAATTGAAAAGCTTGTTTGAAGAATACATAATATGTTTTCCTTTTATAAAAATCCGTAGCTAAAATTATCCATTTCATCAACGGCTCCTCCTAAGGGCTTACTGCCTCGAACCTTCAACCGAAAATAATTAAATAAACAACCATTAAGTATTTGTCAGAATTGTGTTTTCATACTAAAATGTTTTAAAATCTATATACAGTGGTTTTCATAACTGTAGGCTACTTGATATTCACTTCTCCGCTGCTGGCTAGTTCCCCTGCCAACTCTACTAGACTCCAAACAATGCCTCGCGCGTGAATTAATTAAAGGAATGAGAATAAATATTTATGCTATTAATCTTAGAAACCCAATACAAATAAAATCATAAAATTTATTGTAAATGTGTTATGATCTGTCATTTGGCAAATAGTTGTAATATTTATTATGTTACTTATTTCAGCAGCTGATTGAACTGTCAAAATGAAATTTTTCATGACACTCCTACAGTAAAGCAGGAGGATTTTGCACTTATGTTACTTTAAAAATGGATGAACAGTGTCAAATTTATCGTATAAACAAACTTAACCCTTCAGTGTGGTTTGCCGTACTTTATTTGTCACAGTGGCGGCTCCTTGTAAGGTTGTTTGGTTGCACAACCCCCAAGAAAGAAAACAAATAATTAATCACATTAATATTTATTTAAATACCAGTGCATTATCAATATCAACGTCATTTCAATCCAAAATTTACGGCCAAGAATGTCCCCAAACGGTTGAAAAGCCGCAGAACATCAACCCAACCTTCGTGCCCAGCGTCTCGGAACGCACTGCTTCTGCAACCAGAGCCGAATGCAGTTATTAGCATTGAAATTGGTGGGGGATTTGTAACTAATGCGTTGCTATGGCAACTCACATAAAGCCTTCAGGTGCATTAAAGTTCTACAACAAGCCACCGGGGCGCTAGGTTTTGCCCGCTATAATGTCTTGATGTTCATAATATTATTTCATGTTTTGTTTAGTGAATAATGCAAGACATTTTGAGGTTATGTGTTGTTAGTTTTGTTCTCGTATTTTGGCTAGCTGTGTTTGGTGTTTATTTGTTTTAGATTGTGTTAATATATTTTAGTGTGTATGTCTTTAGTCTGGATTCCATTATAATAGTGTTTTTTACATTATTATTCATAAGTTGTAGCAATTGAGTGGGCCTAGACAGAGAGTGTAGTGTGTAGTGTTGATTAGACGCCAATCAAAAGCTGTTAATATTATTTTCATAATTAATATTCGTGCCATTCGTGATTTAATTATAGCTTTAATGATAGGCCCGCAACCTATTACCAAAATGTTTGAACCCATTATCCCAAATCTATTTTCAAACATCCATACAATTCAAATAATAGTTTTTCACCAAAAAAAGATAGGCCAAGTTCCTAAATAGGATATGGGGAGAGTTCATAAATCCGATTATGTTAATGCTATGTTCAGGTTATGATTATTATAAAATTAAAATTCTGTAAAGTTTACCCTTCTGAAGAACAGACGGATGGACTTTCTTTTTAAATGAGGTTAGTGATATTTAAACATATAATGTGCCTGAATTCAATGTTTATTCATGCATGATTTAAATTGTTATTTTAAGTTTATTTACTATTTTATTGTAGGCTAGTAATACCCTCAACTGAAAGCTAAACATTTTACACTTGTACGTAATGGTAACCAAACCATTTTAATGGATTTAAGTTAAAAATGTTGTGTAATTAAGACAAAAACGTATAGTTCCACGTGTAATTCCTCATATAAAATAATGTGTTAAATTTCGTTCATATTCCATACACCCAGAAATTTTTTCCACATAATTACAACCACCAAGTTAATAACTTACCAGCCGCCACTGATTTGTCATGCCTAGTCGCCCTGTCAATGAGATTTGCTGTATCATGTTCCTATCATACAAGCTCTTCAATGCTTCCATCTAGTGGTCTTTTTACAAACTATTTCAATTTGTAACATAAACGGAGGACATTGTATGTAGTTCTTCTGTTCCAAGCCTAGAATGTTATTTTTCGTCTTTATTTCTACAAAATAAACATGTGATAAAACCTCTGGTATCGGTGTTTTAGTTGATGCAGTTTCCTGCCTTTGTTCTGGTTATTAATGTTGTTATGGATGTTAATGAACAAGCTTTTAGAAATATAAATAATATTATTTGGTTTGTGTCCTTTGGAAGAAATGATTGACCTGGGGTTAAGCCAACTAAATTAGTACCCTAAAATTTATTTTTGAAGTGTTCATAAATTTAACTACTGTAACATTTTTAGCTAAAATTTTATTATTTTGTGCTTAGTGATTTAATTTAAATTTTTGTCTTAAAAAATTTTAAGGATTAGATAGTTATTGAGATAATGAATTTTGTCGCAAGATATACACGTCATAAATACATTTTTAGAAACAACCTCAGCCGGCTGACGCACTGCAATAATTACTGCCGCAATGAAGGGTTAATGAATTACCATATATCAGAATAATGTAAATGTAAAGAACAAAAATAGCTACTGTCAACTTTACGGAGTACTCTAAAATGATAAATTTTAACCTTTGTGTGTTTATTTACTTTAATGTATATTGAGTGCAAAAACTCCCTAGTATTATTATATTGGTTATCTGGTCTTTTGGATTTATCTAGTTAGTTTTTAGTGAGTTAACATTTTAATAACTTACGTATTAGCTGAACTACATCATTTTTCTGAATCTTTTGTGTTAAAAGAAATATTTTGATAAGAAAAGTATGTACTTCCTGCAAAGACAAAACGGAAAACAATTTAATTTTAAACATTGACAAAAGTCAGCAATATCAACTAATACTGCATCAAAGGTTTCAATGACCCGTGATATCAGCCAAGTAATTCTTTGAATGACAGGCAATATACTCCTGTACTTCTTTTGTTCCGTATCATTTCTCACTGCTGAATACTACCCAGGTTTTCGGATCAACAAAATTGTATTGGTGATTAACTATAAAATGGGTAAGTCTGAACTTTTCATGTACAACAGAGACATTGCCCCCATGCAATCATACAAAATAGAGCTGGTTCATTATTTATTAGCGAATTTCCATGGGAAAAATGAGCTATTGCAGTGGCTCTTATGGTGAGACCCAAGGTCGGGAGTAGCAAATGAGCACCGATCATGGTCCCCAGAACAAGTTTTGGGGTATCATTAAAATTCATATATTATATGTGTTCGCACTCTAGCGGCCGCATTTTAAGTCTAATTTGGTCCAAATTTGGTACACGTGTTTGTTGTCTATGTCGCTTGGACGAGTTCTTTAGCCAAAAAAATCCAACAACCGGAAGTACGTTTTTTGACCGGAAGTAACTATTTTTTGAGATTTTTACTACGATAATGAAATGTTTTTAGAGTTTTTTCTAAAAATATAAATGTAGGATGTTATTCTGCACATTTTGTTTTTTTACGCGACCTTACCTTGGTTCCCCCAAAATCGACCAAAACGTAAAATACCATAAAAGTAAACGGTTCGAAGCCAAGTGGTGTAAACTCGCGAGGCCACTAGGAGGAAACAAATTCTACTAATATATTGCGTACACACAGACAGCTGTTCAACACCTTCGTGAGTAGACCTATTTCCCAAATTGTTGGTTGAAACCCTAAAACATAGGCATATACAACTTAATTTTGGAAATTTGCTCAACTCACGTCAGCGGTCCAGCTGTGTGGTTGAATTATTTTTTATTTCTTCACTTTTCTTTTGTTTCACATGAAACTTGATATGTCATGTGATTAATACAAGCCAAGGTAATATAAATAGTAATGCATGTAAATAAAATTCACATAAAATAACACATAAGTTTATATATAATTTTGATAAAACACTACAGTAAATCAACATCTAATAAAACAAAACTAACAGACCAATAAACCCTTCCTGTTACCTACATACTGAGTTTAGGTAATTCTGGAACGGTATTCTTCCACAGACTAAAAAGCATTTTCTTGAAACTCTCGAAAGAACCTATGTTTTAATTGACTCAACATTGTTAACCCAGAATACCATCCCATAGCTAAACCATTAGCCGACTGACAAAATAAAATGCTCTTACCACTTTTAAGCTAGTTACAGAGGAATTCATTTTAAAGCAAATCCAACATGCCAGTAACTCAATTAGACCTGAAACGTTACTTTTCCAATTTAAATTTGCATCCAAGGGAAAGCTAAGAAATGTATCATTAATTGTGTTTTGGATTATTTCATTGCCTTTTATAATATAGGATTAAACTGTAGACTAAAATAAATTAATTTTTGTTTTGTCACATTCAGTTTCAAGTTATTTACACACAAAAATCTTCCGCCATAGACTTGGCTAAACCTGCTGAATCAGCCAAATCTGTACTATTTCTGTCAACTATTGTTAAATTAGTATCATTAGCAAATAATACTGCTTTTGCGGGTCCAATATTTTAAGGCATATCATTTACATAAATTAAGAAAAGCAATGGTCCCAACATTGAACTCTGAGGAACACCACGAAGAAGAACTTCCCATGAAGAATGTTGAGAGTTCAGAGCGCTATCACTGTCAGTATAAGCACAGTCAGCTCTGCTTTATCTTATAAAGATATGAACTTATCCAACTCATAATATTCATTTTTGTTTAGAAAATCGGATGACCTACATAATTAAAAGCTTTGGAGAGGTAACAAAAGACAGATGCAATCTTATTTTCCTGCTCAGTGTTGTTTGTATCAGTTTTTAAATTGAAAAAGTTCTAACCCTTACGAAATCCAAACTGATTTTGGATCAGTTAATTATATTTACTAAGAAAAGAAACGAGACAAAAGTTATAGTTCGGTACTTGATTTTCTATTTCTGCCATGAGAATTTTAAGCACTTCTCTTTAGCACTAAAAATCTTAACTCCACTGCAAACGATTTGACATAGGGATCAAGTTGTAAACAGCTTGGTTGGGAAGGGAAAACCTATCTGATCTGTGGTTGACACTTTGAATGGACATTAGATTCAAGTCTAGTAGTCTGGCTAATACGTATGAGCCTAAGTTGCAAAATATTCTAAATTAAATGTAATACAAAAATTCAAATTTATGAGTAGCAAATGTAATGAAAATAAAATAATCTACTATAATTTTAAATAAATTCAATACTTGATGGTGGTGGCCAAGTATGAATGTATATAATGTTGTTAATAACTATAGTTAATACTGAACTGGATAGCCAAGGATTTTCTGCGCACGTATTAGTAGACAAATTTTTATTGCTTTGTTGAATTTTGTAAACAAGTTTTGTAATATACATAAAATTGTTAAACTGTACAGTATATTTTCTGTATTTTTTCACACATGTACTTTATATGTATTTTATTATGTAATATATTGTTGTAAGATATTTCTCAATAAAGTGAAATTTTATATAGATTATAATTTATGAGAAATTTGAATGGCAGTACAAAAAGCTGTAGTTTTACATTTTTTCATGAAAATTTTTTCCTAAAACGATTTTCTAAACAGTATCCTTAAAGTTTCAACATGTTAGTGTCTTAAAATGATTAGGTAATCTGTTGAATAAATTTAAAAAGCATATTTATATAATTTCAGTCTATGAATATTGTACTGGACTGTTCTCTAAATTGTTTGATGTAACAATGAACATTTTGGCCAACATAAAAAGTATCTATCTGTTTATACACAAAAACAAGAAAATTTTAAAATATACGTTGAGGGTAGTGTTCAAATTTTTATTTTTTTAAATACTGATTTACACAACTTATTTTTATTTAACTCTTCGCACTCGGAGGTGTATTTTAAGATTGTTCTCTCAGGTCAGATGGCACCACCATGTCACATCCCCCAGCTGACCCAGTTCGGAACCTGTTTTTCTGTACATGCTGATAGTGTGATTAGGTCTGGGTTTTAATAAATTAAAAGCCCAAAACAGATTTAAATGTTGATTTTATAATTTTTATAACTGAAAAAATTAAGGATTCAACTATGTAATTTTGTTTACTAAACTATATAATATAAATAACATTAACAACTAATAAAAAAGACCAAAAAAATCATTTACTGATAGTGTGCTTTTTTCTTATAATTTTTACTCTATAACTAATTTTTGAAATCTTCCTCAGTGTGACATATTATCCCTTATATAGTCAGATTTATCAAGAAAACAAAATAAATCACTCATATTGAAAATAACTGCACATGAAGCATGCATACATCAACTACTCCAGAATAGAACGTGGAATAAAAGCAAAGGCAGTCTAACCAGATATTCAAAGCATTGCCTTAAAATTTTTTCACAATGTTTCCCTCCCCCTAAGCAGAGAGAATACAATTATTTATGTAAAATCTAAATAAAGTGCCTGGAATGGCTAGCTATGCTGCATATCCGAGCTGAATGGAAAATCATTGGCGGCCATCCGACCTGAGAGGACAGAGTAAGTAATCTAAAACATCTCCGAGTTGGTGTACAAAAAACAATGGCCAGCAGTGCTTGCCATCTAAGCGCAAAGGGTTAAAAACGGTCAATAACTTTTATGAATTTTTCCATAGTTCAATTCCATTCTGCACAAAGAGTACATAACACAGATGTGAGAGTGAACTTTTCACTCAAAATATGGGAAACTTACAAGTCTTGTAAGTTTTTACCAGTAAATAGTTATAAAATTCCTTTAAAGGTGGCAGCACCTTATAGGGAAAACATTTAGATATTAGTATTATTTATTTAATCCAAAAAAAAATTGAGTGCTTAAAACCACACTGGAGAAGTGTAAACCTAGAGCCTAAACCAGTCGTCCGATTTTGATGAAATTTGGTATGGAGGTACTAATCCACGGTATCTCCAGGCGTTTTTTTCATTTTTGTGAATTTTTTATTTTTAAGGGTAATTTTCCCATAAAAACCCATAAAATAACGGAAAAATCAACTTTTCTCAAAAACGGCTCTAACGATTTTGATTAAAATTTTATAGTTTCTTAGGGACCTAAAGTACTATAAACTGTAAAATTTTTATCAAAATCGTTCGAGCCGTTTTTGAGAAAAGTTGGTTTTTCCGTTATTTTAAGGGTTTTTATGGGAAAATTACTCTTAAAAATAAAAAATTAAGTTCCTATAATGAGGGAGAAAGTATGTGTCAGTTTCCTGATACCGTTTATTTTTTTTTTTACTACCTATAACTGGAATTGTTTGATGATTCTACAGACAAAAAACGTACTTGTGTAAGCCTTAATATTTAAATTTGGTTAGTAATGTTTGTATGGATACATGAGTATAATACACACCTACACACTAAAACCCAGATAATCAAAAGTTTTCAAAGTATGATCATCGATTTTTGAAAGAAACTATTTTATAATAATAAAAAATTATAAGATTGAAATTAAGTACAGTATTATTTTGGTTTTCGAGAAAGAATCACTAAATTAGGGTATGGAAAATATTTTTGACCAAAATTATGTCCAAAGCTGATACTTTTAAAATGAACACAAACTGTGTGTAATCGAAAAAAAACTATAAAAAGAAAGCCGTCGTGGGACTGCCGTGAAAACCTTCATGAATATACACAATCTTGTTTGTTATTTTACATTTTTTAGATTTCAATTTTAAATGTGACAGTTATAAAAATAACACAATCTACAAAATGAGGAAGCGAATTTCCATTTCAGAGGTATTACCAAGTAAACTATTTTAACACAACTTAGAAAATGAGGAAGCACATATTATTGTCGTCTTTATTTTCAAATTTTAATTCTTCATCTAATAATCTTGCTTTGACAAATTCCAGAGTAATCTCATTATTTAGCGTTTCTATAGCTGTAATTACAGTATTATACTTTTCAGGCACTGTAAGTAACAGATGACAAATTTTATCTGATTCATCTATTTTTGATTTCATATTTTCCAATTCTCTAACAATAGAATCAAATTTAAGAAAATTATCCTCTAATTTTTCATTATTAGAACATTTTAATGATAATAGTTTTCGTTTCAGGTGTAATTTTGTAAATACACTTTCTCTTTCAAATACTGCTTCCAATGACTCTATCATTTGTTTAGCTGTTTTTGCGTCTTTAACTAAATCCAAATGTTTATCAGTAAGGGCGCCCTGAACATAGCCCTACCGCTACAAACCTTTCAAAAAAACATGTATCCTGTCGTTATGTTTTTCCTATATTTAATAAAATATTAGTATAAAGTAATTTTTAATATGTATGAATACAATATTTATAAAGATTAATGACTGCATGTCAGGGGTTTACTGGTACCGGAACGCTGTTCCGGTACTGCTTTTTATTAGATTTTTTAAAGTTTTGTTTTAACGTTGCACTGGATCATCCACTCACTCAATCACACTCATTCAACACTCGGTTCAGAATTTTATGTCCGCCAATCGAAAAACCTCAAGATATCCCCACACTACAGTGCCTTGCGACTATGTGAGCCAACTACAGTAAAGTATCCCACGTTGTCCCTCAGCTCGGAATCGAAATGGGAGCACCAGACACCTTTTTTGCCAGCTTCGCGGCACACCTTTGATGTTCGGTGAACGCTGCAAAAGGCTACAAATGGCTGTGACACTGGCCGGGACACCGAACTAGACTGAAAAACGCAGGCAGAAACCGCTTGAAGTAGCGGGAGGCAGGACTGCTCAAAATCACTCGGTCGAGCCCGGCGTCCTATTTGAAAGATCCCATTGAAATACTGCGTAATCAGTCTTCAAGCGATTTTCACCCGGCCCGGCTTTGGTGTAAAACCCACCTAAAAGACCGTTGATTCAGAGTCGAGGAGGCCGAAAAGTTTAAAAACCAGCGTTTAAACTTTTCTATTATTAACTTTTTCGGCATGAAAAAGTTTATAACATATATTGATAAAATTATTGTAATCAAAATAAGACCAAAGATGATATAATTTGGACCACATTTGGTGATTAATACTCATCGAATAATAAATTTCTCTTCACGATTAATTAAAAAATAAATATCCCAAAAGAGAGCACAATATGGAATAAAAACAAACAATGGTGTACACTGACAAACGCCGTCACTAATACAAGGTCGAAATGCGCCCCAAAAGAGGAAAATATTTAAACTTGATACCTGAACACCAGCCACACGGCAATTTAGCGCCTGTATTTGGGTGTTGTGTTCTCGTGATAAGCTTGCTTGCATTTACATGTAATTGTTCTTGCATAAGAAAAGTTATTTCTTGCTATAATAAAAGAAAAGTAATTTCTTGCTATAATGCATAAAATTTGTTTAGGTTTACAGTCTTTTACCGAGAATTTAAATTTCTGATAAATTCTATTGACTAAATAAGAGACATTATGCCAAGTTTTTGCTTAAAATATTATGTGTCTCTAAAACTTGCTATGTGCTATATACAAGTACAAATTAATTATTTGTAAAATAGTCACATATACATGTGTACTTTTCTTATACAAGTAAGTATATTATCTTCACCTTAAACTCGGCAAAGATACGTAAAATAGGAGTTTTAGAAGTGAAAATTTCAAAAATTTTACACACCTGCTGCATGTGTAAAACTTCAATAATTAGCGTCATAAGTGTTAAATATGCGTCATAAGTCGAAAATATTGTGAAATTAAATACTTTCTTTCAGCTGTTGTATTGAACAAAATAATTACTCAATATTAACCAAACTTGGTAAACATATAATGTTCGTGATTGTGTGTATTGCATAATTTTTAAAAGAAATTTGAGGAATGCCTCTCTGAGAAAATTAGCCTAGAATATGCAAATATCTTGTGGAATTACATAAATTCTTTAAACACTTGTACTGAACAAAATAATTGCTCAATATTAACTAAACTTGGTAAACATGTACTATAGGTAATTGTACGTATTAAACAATTTTTTTTAACACATTCTTGAAATGCTTTTTTGAGAAAATTAGCCTTGAATATGCTTCAAAAATCGGAAATCGCGCCTTTTTTAAAGACTTGTATTGAACAAAGTAATTGCTCAATGATAACCAAACTCCATAAATATATACTACAGGTAAGTATATTAATTATATAAATATTTAAAGAAATTCGTGGAATGCTTCTTTGAGAAAATTAGCTTGGAATATTCTTCAAAGTCGGAAATCGCGCGAAATACAATAACTTTTTTTTAAAGACTGTTATTGAACAAAATAATTGCTCATGATACGAACCAAACTCCGTAAACATATACTACAAATAAGTCTATTAATTATATAATTTTTTTAATAAATTCGTGGAATGCTTATTTGAGAAAATTAGCCTTGGATATGCATCAAAAGTCGGAAATCGAGCGAAATATAATACATTTTTTAAAGACTGTTATTGAACAAAGTAATTGTTCAAAGTTAACCAAACTCTGTAAACATATACTACAAATAAGTGTAGCCTATTAATTATATAATTTTTTAAATAAATTCGTGGAATGCTTCTTTGAGAAAATTAGCCTGGAATATGCTCCAAAGTCGGAAATCGCACGAAATATAATACCTTTTTTAAAGACTGTTATTGAACAAAGTAATTGCTCAATACGAACCAAACTCCGTTAACATATACCGTACTAAAGCTAAGTTTATTAATTATATAATTTTTTTAATAAATTCGTGGAATGCTACTTTGAGAAAATTAGACTTGAATATGCTTCATAAGTCGGAAATCGCACGAAATACAATACCTGTTTTAAAGACTGTTATTGAACAAAATAATTGGTCAATGTTAACCAAACTCCGTAATATATACTACAGGTAAGTGTATTAATAATATATTTTTTTAAAGAAATTCGTTTCATGCTCTTTACATTTTTCACTCGAAACTACTTTTATATTTTTGCCAATGTTACACTTTACAAAGATTGAAATGCATGGATCAATAATAATACTACTTAGCCAGTTACATCCAGACAATGTTTCGTACTCCGTATTTAGCACATCCTAATTATTAATTTTGGCGACTACAAAATTGTGTAATTTTTCTTTTGTGTAAAACTCTGGGTCTAGATATAACCCATTATTTAATTTATAATCAATACAACGTAATCGTAATCCACTGCGAAACCTATTGATATCAACATTAACGGTATTTCTTTATATTTAATTAACATAGCTACATAATAAACTACGTAAACGCCGCAGTTAAAAGAATCTGTTTGAACGGGGTGTATGAAATATGTTTTGTTTTCCAACTGTCCAACCCAATATGTTCTAAAGAGAGAGAATTTCTATGCTTTAAACATTTTATGAATTCGGTAAGGTAATGTTCCTGAATATGTTTTGAATTGCGAGCTGGGTCTAGGTAGTATACAACGCGAACATTCAAATCAGCCATTAATACAGTCCAATGACAATTTTGTATATTTACTGGCAATATTAATACGTCTATAGACTATATCATGAAGTTTAATATTGTTTATGTAACAACCCTTTAAAAAATCTTGTTTTAAAATTTTAACAGACACACTCGCTTGAACATAGTGTACTCCTCATGGTGGTTTGTGTTAAAAAAGAATGGATACATTTATCAATTGCTGCGTCTGTCAACCAGTTAAAATCATTTAAAGACTTTAAATCATCCAATAGCAGTTTTGTCCCTTAATTACAAGTGGAAACCACTTTTACATCAGTTTTACATTTAATCATTTTATTCTTGCAATCAAACAATTTTGGTTTTACAGTAGCTTTACGTTTACGAGTTGAGTGATGGTCATTAAGTTTGGCTGATTTTGTAGTATTAGACACATCGAATAATTTAATATGGTTTTTGTTGTTGTTTTAAAATAAGAATAAGGGTTATGATTTCTTCTTTTCCAAATTTCCTCCCCTAATTTAGTGCCTGGATCATTTTCGTCCTCCGTACTATTATCGGGACTAGCCATACTTTCATCTATAAATATTGAATCCTCAAGAGTTGTCAGAGTTGTATTTTTATTAGTTTTTCCATGATTTAATGATTTATTTGATATGTTTAATTCTAATGTTTTACAAATAACAGAAATTCTATCAACAAGAGTATCTACAAATCTACCTGTGTTTAATCTTGAATCGCAATTAAAACGTTCCGATTTATTTAACTTGATGAAACCAATTGTCCACGACAGCATTGCTTACCCTTAAAACATTTTCCCCTTTTAAGATAATTCCCGTCCACAGAATGCAGTAAGGCAAGTACTTTGTTAATATTACTTCAACAAAAAATAATTTCAAATAATACGGATTGTTTGCACTAGCAGTATTAGAATTTTTATTTTGTATTATTTGTATCCTGGTCAGTTCCATTGTCACTCCCATCCCTTCAGACCATTCTACTTTGTTTGTTCAATGAGTACTGTGGAGAATTCAAACAATTAGAAACAATGAAGCCCGAACCACAAGTTCGGTGAATAATACTACACATATAATCTGAAAAACATTTATGAATAGAGTTATTCTAGTTCCCTGACGTACCAAATCATCGGAGGGTTCTAAATCTAAACTAATGCTAACAAAAATGATTCTATAAAACTAAAGAGATCTGTTCTTTGGGAGGGAAAGGGGGGAGAACTTTTCTTTCAAAATATTATACAATTAACACACTCAACTGTAGTATATGTTTACGGAGTTTGGTTAATATTGACCAATTATTTTGTTCAATACAAGTCTTTAAAAAATATATTGTACTTCGCGAGATTTCCGACTTTTGAAGCATATACAAAGCTAATTTTCTCAAAGAAACATTCGACGAATTTCTTAAAAAATTTATATAATTAATACACTTAAGTATTTTATATGTTTACGGAGTTTGGTTAACATTGACCAATTATTTTCTTCAATACAAGTCTTTAAAAAATATATTGTACTTCGCGAGATTTCCGACTTTTGAAGCATAATATGCAAGGATAATTTTCTCAAAGAAGCATTCGACGAATTTCTTTAAAAATGCATATAATTAATACACTTACCTATATTATATGTTTATGGAGTTTGGTTATTGAGCAATTATTTTCTTCAATACAAGTCTTTAAAAAATATATTGTACTTCGCGAGATTTCCGACTTTTGAAGCATATGCAAGAATAATTTTCTCAAAGAAGCATTCGACGAATTTCTTTAAAAATTTATATAATTAATACACTTACCTATTTTATATGTTTATGGAGTTTGTTTAATGGTTTTTAATTATGCACAGGAACATAACATTCCTAACAAGTTTAATGGAGAAAAAGGTCTAGCCGGTAAAGACTGGCTCTACGGTTTTTTTAAAAGACACCCCAGTATAAGTCTTTGTCAACCTCAAGCCACTAGTCTTAACAGAATTGCTGGTTTTAACAAAGAAGAAGTACAGCTTTTTTATAAAAACCTTAAAACAATTATGCAGAAGCATACTTTTCCCGCCCTTAGAGTGTATAACAAGGATGAAACTGGAATAAGCACCGTCCAGAAAAAATGTCCTAAGATTTATGGGCCCAAGGGTGTAAAACAAATAGGAGCTGCGACATCTGGGGAGCATGGAAGAACAATTACAGTTATTTTTGCAATGAGCGCTTCTGGTAATTTCCCCCCACCTTTGTTCGTTTATCCCCGCACCAGAATGACACCCCTTCTTGAAAAAAATGGACCGATAGGTGCTGTTTACACCAACTCTCCTAATGGATGGAGCAATGGCAGTATTTTTATGAAGTGGCTTACTCACTTTAAGAAACATGTTCATCCATCTGAGAGTGATCCTGTGTTACTAGTTTTAGACAATCATGGTAGCCACGTGTCAATTGAAGTCTACGAGTTTTGCAAAAAAAAACTTTATTCACATGATGTCACTGCCACCCCACACCTCACACAGGCTTCAACCCCTGGATCTTACATTTTTAGTCCGCTAAAGAATGTGTTCTACAGAGAATGTGATTTCTATCTGACATCGACAGGTCACACAAAGATCACGGAATATGATGTGGCAGAGCTTTTGAATAAAGCTTTTGTGAAAGTGGCCAAAATAAGCACTGCTGTGTCTGGATTTCAATCATCAGGAATTTATCCATTCCATGCTGATAAATTTTCTGACGATGATTTTGCTGCCCCAAGAGAAATAAATGATCAGCCGATTTCTGTTGAATTGATGGATGTTTCTGCTAATCTAGAGTCTCCTGGTCCGACCAAAGCCTCTTCCGAAGGAAATGAAAATAATTTAAACCTACAAAATGAACCATTCGGGGACTCCGAAAACAACGGTAGAAGTTTTTATGATGACCCAACTCCATCCACATCTAAAGACAATTCTTTTTTGAAATTTGTGCCAATCCCCAAACCAATTACAAAGAAAGCCAATGTTAAACCATGTGCAAAACATCACTCCGAGATATTAACCAGCACTCCTATGAAAAGAAAGTTGGGAAAAGCTTTGGAAAAAAGAAATATTAACGACGAAAAGAAGAAAAAGAGGGAAATGAAAAAAGCTGCACGTTTTCTGGGTTTTGAAGAGGTTAAGAGTAAGAAAAAATTAATAAAATAGATAAGAAACCAATCAAATATAAAAAAGAGTTTGAGTCATCTGAAGAATCAGACGTTGATCCAGAAGTGTTGTGTCAAGATAACGAGTTTGACGATTTAGATATGAACCTCTTGCTATCTTCTGAAGTAGAAAAAGATTCAACTGACTTTTGCAATATTTGTGGTGACATAGGAAAAGATGGTGAACTGTGGTATAGATGCATAAACTGTTCTTCCTGGA
>JAGFPH010004262.1:90214-124149 GCA_018207615.1 Philaenus spumarius
CACACTCGGGGTAAAAGTTTGATGAATTGCAAACATTTTGGATTGTGTGTTTATGAAATAATGATATAACTTTAGAAAAAATGATTAATATTATTGAAACGTTATTATTTACATCAACATATCCACAAAAAACTTCTCTGTATGATAAGGTTTTCTTTAATTATCTCCACAAATATTGGGAATCATGATTTTTGGTAAAAGGATTTTGTGGAGGTAGATCGTTGTTACATCGAATGCTGTGGGTAAATTTTCCGTACAGTTCTGGTTTTTTTAAATAGATTCATGTGAAGTAGTTCGGCCTATAACATTCGGTGAACGGCGAATAACATAAAGTTTTTTAATTTCAACAAGTATCATAATAAAGTCGTGTTACGAATTGTTTTAATTTTCTTGTATAAGACATACGTCTTATGGTAAATTGGAGGTTGGTTTGGAGGTCTGTAAGCATGGTGAAGTAATTTTAATTTCAATTTTTTTTTTAACTTGGCATGAAATCGTAATATTAATTGTAGGCCAAAAGTTGTTTCCGAACTCCGACTGGTAGCACTAGATCTCATATTCGAGTTGTTAATTCCAAGTTTGAAAGAAACAGCTGATGATTTTATTTGCAGTGAAGGCATTCGTCATTTACCAAATTGGAATTATTCTTATCATGAAATGCTCTTGTGTTATGGCAAGCTTGAACAAAGAAAGACGGTGCATCACAGACATAAAACAATTTCCCGGACCACCTCTAATTGTAGGTATCCTGCAAATAAAAGTCTGTTTCTTTTCTTCTTAAATTTATTAAATTAAACTGTAAATTATTTTGGGATAGCTTAACCTTAGTCAGTATTCTCCATTTACATGCATTATTTGTGTTAAGAACTAAACGCATAAACTAAGAGATTGGTGTATGTCACTGTGTGATCGTTTGACTCAGGATGTCAAAACCCTCACAGCGGTATTATTTCCTACTTACTTGAACAACTCTTCAGACATTATTTGATTCTGTTCCTTGACATCTCTTTCTAAACATTTCTTTAAATGCTCCCTCTCCAAAGGCAGGAATGGAATAAGTTGGTCGATTACATGATGGTTTATTAAGTTTCTCAAATCAGACCTCTCTGTTACAAACAAGAAAAGAGTTATTGAAAAATTAAATAAAGGTGGATTTACACCGAAATGTTATGTATAACATTGTTATCAGTAAAATGTTAATAACATTTGTGTCATTAATATTTTTATATCTACTGTTATACCGGTCAATAGCGAAATGTTAGTAGCATTGCTAATAACCATGTTTTTAACAAAAATGTTAAAAACATTCCATTGGGTTGTCTGAATAGGAAATAACAAAATGCTATTAGCAATGTTATTGACATGTTATAAAAATGGAACAAAAAGGATACAGCTCCCATTCCTTTCGACTCAGTTCAGTTCTTCTATGGTTTAACAGAAGGATGTTGCTGTTATTGCATGTATTGTGATAATCAGTTCCGCAAACAAAAGAAAAGGATGTGGGTTCGTAAGCCGCCATGCGTCATTGTTTTCTGCTTATCTTTGTATTCTTTAGTTATAGAATTCCACAAACATTCATTCTTTCAGTATTCTTCGATCAGCTTCATAATTTCCTTCTTTGACCACTCCACTTGGCAAAAAATTTAGACACCATGGAAAATTAAACAAAGCACTACACAACTGCACTATTGTGTCGATTGAAAACTAACCCAATCACCTATTCCCACCATTGAGATAATATCCCCTCCTTCAACTAAAATGTTATTACAGATAGCGCCAATTAGGATGGAGCGCGAAGAGGGGGTGTGCAAGTCTCCTAAGCCGGCTCCCACCACATTTCCCCTCTCGCGGCGAAGTACAGTCGAAGACGCCTGCCCTACCTAATTCATGTCAGCTATGTAGTCGTGTTGATTGTATATCAACACTTTTTGGTGGTGACTGTACTGAAGACTCATAGTCGAGTAGGAGAGGGTAAGACGTTACAGCGCATGCTCAAGTGACGCTTCACGCTACTTGGCACTATCTGTAGCTATGTTATAAACTTCAATACGAGTACAAAACAAGTTAATAACAATGTGTTTCTAACATTCTTTGATCTAGACCGCACCCAGAGCGATCGAAATATTTATGTTATTGGTAGTGTTATTCACAATGTGATTAACATGTTACTAAAAAAAAATAACAATATTAATCGCAAATGTTATAAGTAAAAATGTTTCTAAAATTTTTAACGGATTGGTGTAAACGGATCCAAATGTTATTGGCAAATAAATGTTTTTAACATTTGAAAGAACAAATCTTTGTAAAATGTTTTTAACATGTTAAAAACTTGCGTTAATTAGCAAAGTTATCTCCGTTATAAATCCACCTTAAGAAATCTTTTTTTGAACCTGTATACTTAAGTTTTAAAACTTTAAGAGCTTCTTTACCACATTAAAACTGAGACAAAAGTTTGTGTCAACATACAAGTTATGATTATTAAAAATAACAAGACTGTGATTCCACCTCATAAATAAACCTGTCGTAACACGTTATATGTGCATATGTGGTGGCCTTAAACTTGTTTAAACTTGCATAACAACCAGAGATGTCAATTTAAATTTTTTAGTTAAATTGAAAAAATCGCAAAGAGAATGTTTTAAACACTTATCACACAGGTTAAGAGAATGATTGCCTATCTCGTGTTTTAGTGACACAAAAGAATCAACGAAGGATGTGAGAATGTCGAAGATGTTGCACTCAAGAATCGAAGAAAATGTAGAAGTAATCTATCAGACGAAGACTACCGAGACAGTGTTCGAATGACAGCTAAATATGTGAACATTGATAAAGAACCACATGGGAAATTTTGTACAAGAATCTTAAAATGAAAAAAGTTTGTGCAAAGATGATCGCAAGGGTGTACATTGTGTACACATTCTGTAGCGACTTGACACAGATCTAAACTTGTTTAAAAAAGTAATCACTTGTGACGAAATCACCTGGATCTTCCAGTATGATCCTGAGACCAAAAGACTGACAATGGAGTCACCAACAAGAATGAGAAAAGCTGGTCAAAATTCAAAACTATCCTGAAAGCATTTTTCAATAGCAAGGTTGTAGTTTTGGAAGAATGGGTTCCAGAAGTCACAAGAGTTAACCGGCATTATTATAAGGAAATTTTGATAAAGCTGAAAGAAAGAGCAAAATATGGCAACAACTGTGGAAAAATGGTCCCATTCTTCGCCAGGGCAATGCTCCTGCCCACCCAGCACTTTCTGTGAAGAAGTTTTAAAAGAATTACACTTGAACATCATCCATATTCAGCTGAAATAGCATCGTGCGACTTTTATCTTTTTTCAAAAGTTAAATCGGTGCTTTCAGAGTCACTCTTTGAGCTAGTTGATGCTTTAAAGAAGAAAACAGCGGATATATTAAAACAGCTGTCAGAAATTCATTTTCTCTACGCCGTTGAACAGTGGATAACAAGACTGCAGCAAAGTATAAGTAAAAATGGAGAGAGTATTGAAGAATACAAATATTGAAATTTTAATACATACAAATAACTTTGAGTTATTTAATCAGTCTCATCATTTAATATGCATACATTGTTTTTCTTGAAATATTTGGTTTTTCATTTAGCCATCATTTTGTTTGCAAGAAAAAATGACAGTTGCTATAAGAGGAGGGAGGCTACAATGCTTGTTGAGACTTAAAAAATATGCCACGGTGCGCTTATTAGCTCTTTCTTCGCCTCGAGTAAATACTTGCTAGTATACTCAATGAAAACTCTTACAAGTAAAGTATTCCGTTCAAAAAGAAGAGAATACTTTACTCACAAGTAAATAGTGACATATCTTTACTCGTTTTAATTCACTTCACTAAATTTGTCTTTATGTTTGATTACCTGATTCGAAAATAGATCGCTTTATAATTTTGTGAAATTCAATTGCATCAAATTTTTCACGTTTTACTCCATCTGTCCACAACTGTAGTGCCTTGTCTGAAATTGCTTTAGTTCCTAAATTGGATAGAAAAATAAAAATTGTATTCCTGAAAAAAATAAAAAAATAATAATAATACAAGGTATAGAAAAGAAATTTCAGTGGGTAAAAATAATATAAAAAGTGGTAATTCTGGTTATTTGCAGTAAATCTGTTACTCTCCCTGATTGTTGGGTGAGGTTCAGTATTAATTACATCAAAGTTTAAGTATTTGAATTGAATAGAAGCTTAATTAATTTGTACGTATTCTTGTACAGATGGAATTGTATCAAAAATAATTGAACTTAACCTAATATACAGAAAATCTCCACAACCACAAAGTATATTCAAAATGACAAACAAAATACTCTTCTAAAGGCGACTCCACACGCAACGGAAAACCCGAAGTCATGAAACCCCCTAGCGTTTCAAGGCGAACCTTAAATTCAGGAGGGGGGGTCTCCACACACTATGGAATATATGAAGGCCAGCTTACAGGCACTCCAGTCTGTGTGTTTGTGCAATGGCATCAACAGATGATGCTCTTGCTGTTGTTGGTTTATTGTTAGCTAGTAAAAGTGAAGCGAAAGTTGTGGACTAAAGACTGGTTTACAGAAAGGAAAGTTTACTCCCATGTAAATTTATTAAAATAACTGAGGTCCAGTCCGAAAGATTGGCACAATTATTTGCGGATGGATGATGACACATACCTTAGGCCCTTAACATGGGTGACGCCGATCATTCAAAAAAAAAAGACACCATAATGACGACCACAATTACACCTCATCAAGTAAAACTCAACTTGTAAAACATCAAGTAAAACTTGCAGTTATGCCACAATTAAGACCGTGTATTATGCCTATGTTTACTCACACCTTAGATATGGCGTAGCCATCTGGGGTAATTCTGTAGAGTCCATAAAAATTTTTCGTCTACAAAAAAAAGATAATAAGAATAATCTGTAATTTGAAGTATAGAGATTCGTGTAGAGATATATTTAAACAAATTTAATTTTTAACCCTGCCTTGTATTTATATTTTGAACGTTTTGCTCTATTTTAAATCCCACAAGAGTGGGGTCAGTCAGCACCAGCATGGATATTCTTTCCGTCAGCAAATACTACAATATCCTATTCATAGACTGAAGGTATTTGAACAGGGGGTGTATTACTCAGGTTTGAAGTTGTACAATGGACTGCCTCAGTATTTGAAAAAAATTGATTCCCAGTGTGAATTTGAAAAAAAATTAAAGATACCTCACTGAGCGGGCATTTTACTCAGTGAGAGAGTACTTGACAAGTAGTCCTTGAGGCTATATAACATTGTTGATTTGTCTGTAATAATGTATTATATATATATATATATATTTTTTTTATATCTTGTATATTTATTGTTCTAACTTGTTTAAACTATTTTATTTATTAAAATATTAAAGTATTATGTGTATATGTATTCTAAGTGTAGGACAACTCACATGTATACTTCAGCTTTGCTGAAATTTGTATGCCGTAAATGAGGCTAATAAATCTAATCTAAATCTAATCTAATCTCATGAAAGATTAAGTGCCACATTATGATTTCTGGCTACTGGAATATGTCGAGATGTCGATGTCAGAAAACGTCTCCCATGAGGAGTATCGTTTTCTGGTGTAGGAGATTGTGCATCAAAAGTGTCGTTACTTTTTTCAGTATACTCAGAACTCGCTTCATTTTCTTCCTAGAAATTAAAATGATATTCCGTTACTAGTTAATAATTATAATTAATATTAATATTAATTAAATGTTCAGTAACGAAAGGAAAAATTTCAACTTTAGGTCTACATAAAAATTAGTTAACATTTTTTGAAGTTATTTAGCTACGGATAACGTGATTCAAATAAACGTAGTTTGTGTGATGGTAAGAAACACAAATTTATTAATTTTAACATTTTTTGTAATTTTTTTCATAAATGTAAAAGAGTTTCGTAATTTATAGTTTGAAATAGAACTGTATCAAAATATTTATCAATTTCAAATTTCTTATTTTGAAAACATCAGTTTTTATGTTCCTACTACAAGACTGCTAACAAAACTAGGCCTTGTTTGAATAGTAATTTAGGAATATATAAGCACGGAGAATTTCTGAACAGAGCTATAAATTCTTCTTGATTTTGTTTCGCACGGGCCATGACGTTACATTAATTTTCACAATAAAACTGGATTTAAACAAACACGTGCTATTTTCACACAAACTAAAGTACGACTGAATCGCCTCGAGGCCTATCTCCCACCCCCTCCACACAGTCCGATCGGCCTTGAGGTGCAAATAGCTGAGGCAAGCCGAATGAGATTTTGTATTGAGATTTCCAGCCTCCAGGTGTTAGATCAGCAGACATACCTCAACAGAATTCGCCATACACACATAGAGGTTCGCCTCGAGGCATGCTTTCGGGGTTTCCGTTGCGAGTGGAGCCGCCTTAAGAGTACACAAATTTAGACATGAAATAAAATTTCAATTTGAAGAAAATTTATTATATTTGTAATTGTTTCAGGCAAAGTATTAATAAATCTACCTTCTGAATATGTTCTATTTTTCAAAAAAACTGAAGTCTTGGTTGTGGGTTGATATTAAATTTCTTACTTAAATTCCTTCTTCAGTTCTTCTCTAAGGGGGTTGTCACCTTCAAAAGAGAGACAAAAGTTTGCTCCTGTCTGTTTTGTGTACAGGATTACATCATAAATATACTGACATAATATCCATATTTAAAATGTTCTTAAACAGGGTCAAGTCATCAAGTCACTTGAGGTTTAATATTATTCTAAGAGCACTTTTTGCAAATGTCTAAATTCTTCTTTGATTTTGCTCCGTACATATTTATTCCAAATGAAATGAAATATTTGACTGTATATGCGATATCACAGTTTACTAAACATTGACATTGTATTAAGAGCATGCAGGATTGGGACCATTTTGCAACATAGTTTATATGAAAATTTAATTAAAATTGTTATCCATTATTAGCTTCACTTTCAATGCTGAGCGCAGTTAAACCCGCAGTGTTCTTCCCTGTGACTGGTGCCGTTTTCTCAACACAGAAAGTGTTAAGAAATTTAGCTTTTTACCTTCTCAATTGATTTTCATACAAAATTTTAAGCTGACTTTTACTTAAATAATATTTTGTACTTATGAAACTTTTTAGATGAATGTAGTTTTTTTTAGTTTAGAAGTTAATTTTCCTTGAAAAAAAATGTATTACATATTTTAAGTTTGGTCAGAGTTATACTGAATAAATGTTATATATCTCCCAACAAATATAATAACTTCATGTAAAAACACAAGCCTACATCTCAACTGTGCAAGATTTTAAAATAATTTCCATGTTACAATTCCATTCCCATGTTCTTTTGCTGACTTTTCCATATTCTCCATATGAGAAATGAACTTATGCCTTGAGTTCATACTTTGGCGTACTTGACAGAATATAGGCACATTATATACACCATTAAGAAAGGCATGTGTAAATTAAGGAGAACATTAAGGAGGCATTGAACGAATAAATTCCCACAGGTAAAATAAAAAAGCTGAGGAAGGGACACAAATGCTGGTGCCTCTTGGAGAACCCCATTCTTTCTCAAATTATTATAAAGCAACTAACACGTAACAAACATTCTAATAAACAAATTAAAGTATATTAGGATCTTAAACAAGTTTTTAGTAATAATCAAAAGTGCATTTCATTTATAATTTTAAAATCTAGCGAAAAATTGTTAAGTAATCAATTAAAACCAAAATTTAAAAGATAAAACCATATAGATATATCCAACAAACAATAAATGTTCTAAAATTGTGCATGAAAGGTTACAAATTAAGTGCAATGAATTAAAACAAAAGGGTGTCCAAATTTATCTTTAATTAAATATGTAAGGTAAATCTCAAAATTTATAAAATAATGCAAATGCTAATATAATTTCAAAAGGAATGTAAAAGAAATAAAGCAAATCATATCCAAATAAATCCAAGCAACCCAATATTGTAAAATAATATATCCTAATTTTAGGACCAGAAACTTCTTTTATAAATTAGCTGCCACAGGGTCAAAGATACCTAACAAACAATTGAAAGAGTGGATCGATGTAGAACTGAATAAAAATCAGATTATAATTATATTGTAAATGTAAGCCATTACAAAATTGTTTGATTATGTGTAGTTACTAAACCATACAAATTAAGTAAAGTTCCTAAAGGGGTAAATGTGCTATATAAAGGTGCGTATACACTTGCGCGCTGCACGGTGCGCGCGCCGCTTGTGCGCATTGAATTTGTCATATTTGTACGGGGCGCATGCGCGATGCGCTCGCCGCGATCCAGTTTCGGTCGGTTTTTTCAACGAATCCTTTGTGTGTTCGCAGATCAGATTTGGACGTGTTTTTGAGAGGTTCGTAGTTTTTCGTGCGCACTGATTTTGTTTCTAAATTATGGAGTGGTCAGAAGAAAAAATAATTAAGTTAATAGATGCCTATCAGAAATACTCTCTATTGTGGAATCCTAGGCACGAAAACCATTTTAAGAAACCATTAAAGGCAGATGCTTGGAGGGAGATAGGCTGTGAGATGAATACATCTGCAGAACTATGTAAAAAGAAAATAGTTTCATTGCTGTCTTCCTACAGAAGAGAAAAATCCAAAACCAAAAACAACCAAGGTACAGGAAAAGGTAAGTTGTTATATATAAATTACAAATAATTATGAATTTTTTGCTGAGGCATTATAAAAAGAATAATTGCATACATGGATATTTTTTAGTCTTCATTAATCAATGCCTTTATTTTGAAATAGGTTTGGGTTTTTATAAACATTTTTAGGATAGAATTTACAATATGCTTTCTAGACAAAGTCTAGTTTGTAGAAGACAAACATTTTTTTACTAAACACACTTGCTAAATATTGGTTTTGCACAAATTTACTCTTCGACCCTAGGCTAACCTATGGCAACAGGAATGGAAGAATAATAATAAAATAAAAAAACACAAAAGGTATTTACCCTATAGTATTTAGTCACATTATGTTTACCTGTATTCAACATTTACCAGTAGAATGTAAAACGTAGTAGTCTGCAAAAATATTAGGCTAGGGTCGAATAGTAAACTACGCCCTTCATTGTATGCCTTTTTGAAAACATATTTTATTGTTTTTATAAGCTTTTAGGGTAGGCTCAGGATAGAACTTAATAAATTAGGCTTCATGGTATGTGTTTTTCAAAGGAAATTTTACTGTTTCTATAGTACATGTTTTAGTATAGAATTTACAATACGTTAACTTGCTAATTTCAAGTTTGTAGCAATTTTTTTTAATAGCCTAGCCTAGGCCACTTTCTAAATAAAGTATGTACGATATTTTTGTATAAGTTATGTATATTAAATTAGGCTTCATTGTATGCCTTTTTGGAAACATTTTGTTGTTTTTATAAACTTTTATGATAGGCTAGAATTTAATAAATTAGGCGGCACAAGTTACTATTCGACCCTAGGCTAACCTATGGCAACAGAAATGCAAGAATAGTAATAAAAAAAACCTAAAAGGTTCTAACCTATAGTATTTAGTCACAGTATGTTTCACCTATATTCAACATTTAACAGTAGAATGTAAATCAATGTTGTTGTCTGCAAAAATATTAACCTAGGGTCGAATAGTAAACATACACCAATTATGCGTCATTGTATGTGTTTTTTGAAAGAACAATTATGGAATTTTTGCTCAGGCATCATAAAAAGAACAATGCATACATGGATATTTTTTAGTCTTCATTAACCAATGCCTTTATTTTGAAATAGGTTTGGGTTTTTATAAACATTTTTAGGATAGAATTTACAATATGCTTTCTAGCCAAAGTCTAGTTTGTAGAAGACAAACATTTTTTTACTAAACATACTTGCTAAATATTGGTTTGGTATAAATTTAGTATTCGACCCTAGGCTAACCTATGGCAACAGGAATGGAAGAATAATAATAAAATAAAAAAACACGAAAGGTTCTAACCTATAGTATTTAGTCACGTTATGTTTACCTGTATTCAACATTTACCAGTAGAATGTAAAACGTCGTAGTCTGCAAAAATATTAGGTTAGGGTCGAATAGTAAACTTATGCCCAAATACATTTAGAACACAACATATATCAATAAAACAACCCACAAAATTACACTTCAAGTTATTTTTTGGGTAGGATATGTTATCCTATATAATTTAATATAGTTTACAAATACTAATTTTGCACATGTCTAAGTTGCAACTACACCACTTTAACCACTTATTCACTGGGCTGACAGAAATATTAACAGTGTTATAACGTTATACTCTTGTTTAGAAAAATATTTGTTTACATATTTTAAGTGTTTTATTTTTACTGTTTCAGGAAGAGACGAAGTTTACATAAGTAGGTGGTTTGCTTACGAAGCGTTTAAGTTTCTGGAGGACAGGGACGAGCCAAGAAGGGGACTTACGACGGTAAGGAACTATTGATGTAATTAAGCATAATTGTGTTGCCATTCTAGGAATCCTTCATTTATACAATAATCAGCTAATTCATCACTAATTTTTTGACAATAATTTGTGGATCTTCGGGGGACATGTCTCACTGGTAACAAAGATGTCATATTATCTCCTCCACTGACCCTCCATGATCCTTCAATTAAAACTCCATTTACTTCATGGTCTAATATGCCAGCAGGTGTGTACAGATTTGGTGAATGGGTCCTAAGGTAATTGTGTAACAAAATGACTGCCATCACTATCAACTCTGCTTTTCAGGCTCCAAAAGCATTGGTTTTCTTAAAACCCGAAACACTGCGATTGATATACCGAAGGCGTTCTCGACTATACATCGGGCCCTTCTCAAACGATAATTAAAAATTCTCTGAGGAGTTCCTTTGGGAAAGTCTCCAGGGTATGGCTTCATGAGGTTTTCACTCAGAGCAAATGCACTATCGCCTGCAAAAAAATAAGGTATTTTCATGGAACGCCCCGGTAGTTTTTCCGCTGATGGAAGTCCCAATGTGTTTCCTGTGACCATACTGTGTAACTTGCTCCCTTGAAAAACTCCTCCATCTGAAATTCTTCCTTGGCATCCCACGTCAGCAAACATAAAGTTATAATTTCCATCCACTAATACAAAAAGCACAATGCTGAAGTTGGATTTGTAATTAAAGTACTCTGTACCCAAGTTCATTGGAGCTTGCAAAACAACATGCTTCCCGTCAAGTGCACCAACACAGTGAGGCAGGTTCCAACGTGTATCAAATATTTTGCTTACTTCCTTCCAAGCTGCAGGTGTCGTTGGTAGCTGAAACATAAATCACATTATTTTGAAACATAAATTTTTTAGCATGATTTTTAAGAAATACTAACAACTAGTATGAGACAAATAGCACACCTTAATTATCTTTTTAATTGGTTCCTTTTTTTAAGTTAGTGACATAATTTGCACACCAATAATACAAAATTAATATTAATTACATGTAAATTACAGGAGGCGGATGTAATTATTGAAATTGAAGATGAAGCTGCCATCATTTCAGAAACAACGCAACAAGAGGCAACAGCCACAACATCGGCTCACAGACCTACAAAAAGAACTAAGCGCTCTGATGGTGTCGACTCGTCGATGATGAGCAGCGCGTTTTCCATTTAAAAAAATGCTGCACAGAAGTTGGACAAGGAGCCAAATGAAGTCGATGCTTTTTTCACTTTCGTAGCAGCAAAAGTGAATAAATAATCTGCTAAAACACAAAAAAGTGTTCAGCATGCAATATTTGACATATTAGTAAAAGCTGATAAAGGGTTTTTTGATTGGGAAACTGAAGAAACTTATGTTTTGCGACCGCTAGATACAGATCCGATTCTGGAAGCGCCAAGTGATTCCGCAACAAACTCGGCTCAACAGTCTCCGTCTCCTTCAGTGATGTCGGAGCCATTTTCGGATTATTTTGAGTTATTTTAATGTATTTTTTATTAGTTGATTATTTTATTGTATTAATTATTTATTAGTTGATTATTTTAAGTTATTATACAAATGAAAAGTTTATAATATTTTAAAATATTAAATAATATAAATTTGTTTAATCTTTTAAATTTCCTTTGATAATTTATATTTCAATTAATTTGCCTTCACTGAAATACTTATATGTTCTTATAATAGCTTATCATAAAGAATAAATACTCACTTTCTTTAAATAATAACAATAAAAATCTTTAATTATTCAATAATTATAATTAACAATTTATATTTGAAATATTGTCTGTAATCCCTTCACTGAGTGTTCATATAGTTTATATGGGATTATCAGTTAAGAATTATTTGTATTTGGATTTATAATTCTACAACAAAAGTTCAATTAGACTCTCACATAACTACAAACTCTTTAAAAAAATAAATTATATATGGCTTGCTCAGATATTATTAATGTTATAATTATTAATTTGATCTCGGGCTAGGGGTTTTGGCCGGATCCATCCACATTTATTTAAATATTAAGGTTAGTTATAAATTATATATATATCTTAGACTAATTATTACTTATTTAAATTTAATGAGAACATAGAATAATGATGATGATTTTAGAAAGAAAGTTCGAAAGTCTTACTATTAATTGTTCGTTGCACAAAATATCCACTACAAAGGTTTTTATATGGATTTGGTTTCTTTGAATAAGGTTATAAAGTCAGATATGTTTGTATTAAAATGGTTTTATCTCACCCAAATTTGTTGTCTTGATTATCATAAGGATGTATCACTGTTTTAAGGTATTTCACTGCAAGATAGAGCATAGATATTCGGCACAAAATATGTTCGTCTATACTGTTCAATGGTTATTTCTGCACTAAAATTAAATTGTACTTTTTAGACCATTGTTCTCCACGGGGTTCACATATAATCTCGTCACCAAAATCTCTGTCCCAGCTGATTTACATAAGTTTAAAATGGATACAATATCTGATGATTGAACATGATTTATGATATGATACTTATATTATTTTCTTTTTTTGTATATTTTATTTTATTCTATCTAATTATTCTTTAGTTTTAAATTATTTTTTAAGAAACAAACTCTTATTTTATGCCTGAATTATTAATTTGAATGTAGCGGCTCGTAATGTCGTCAGCCAATCAGAAGTGTGCTGGAGGCGGGGCTATTTTCGTGTGTCGATTGAATTAGCGAAATTTCGTAGATCCGTCCTCTTTACATGCTTCGCATTTAAATAAATGAATTTTTATTAAAATTAAGAAATGTACGTTTGAAAGATAATTTAGTTCTACAACCCACAAGATGTAACAATATTTTAGGATAATTTACTTTCATGTTTTATTCGTGTCGAATCGGTTGGGTTGTAATGTTGATTTTCTTATCCAGTGACGTGTATGTCACTTGTTTCTTTAGTTATTTCTTTAATGGTTTTGGTTTATGTTTCGGGCCTTTTGTGATAAATGGTAAACATATTATAGTTCCTGTAGGTCAGATTTTCTTTTATCAATTCTCTTTCGTATATTTACTATTAATTTTTTTTCACATTGGACTTTATAATATTCTTATATTTCTAATGCTAAATTGAGTTGTCGAGTATCGTGGATATATCGCGTTGGCGCTCTGGATTTCGTGTAGGCCGAGATTAGTTTAATTAATAATTTACAACATAAATACTGAACTGTTTCACAAATTATATCTGCTAGGATCCATGAAATAAGTTTTGAGTACAATTTTCTGCCAATACTAACGTAACACTTTCACTTAAGTTTGTCGACGCGTTTCGGAGTTCCTCCATTATCGAGACCTATTTCAGTACTCTAATCCTCAGTACTGAAATAGGTCTCGATAATGGAGGAACTCCGAAACGCGTTGACAAACTTAAGTGAAAGTGTTACGTTAGGATTGGCAGAAAATTGTACTCAAACTTATTGATTATTTAAATTTATTATTAGTTGATTATTTCAATTTATTATTTTAATTGTTCATGTAAAAAAATTAAACTGTTTTGGAATTAAAATAATTAAACAGTGACTTGTTAATATGTTACCTTGATGTACCCCTGTAATTCATTGACAAGTGCTGAACAGACTTATGGTACTATATGTCCAATAGATTGTTTCGAAATCCTGAATGTGTACTGAAGACTAGTATATGAATCTCCCGTGGCAAGAAATCGAAGTGTTACTGCTAACCTGGAACAATCAATGGTTAAATTGTTTGTCTTATTTAAAAAAAACTTCATTAAAAAAAATTAATAGTTCATAGCATTTTTTATGTCACACTCTGGAATTTCACTTCATCTACCATTAAATATATATATAATTAGTTCCTTTTTCTAATTGTAAGTTATAAAACACAATGACCAGAATATGGATATAAAAACAATAATAAACCAATCTAAGCAACCTCTGTGGAGAAAAAGAGCCACAATTTGGACAACAAGTAAGTGATCAATATCTTTCAATAATGATTAGTAGTACGCCTACCTACAAAATTATCCTCAGTGATATCCTTACTTTAATTACCTAGTGAATAGAAATCGTACCTTACAGCTATTGGTGAAGTACGGACCTCTAAGTAAATATCAATTACAGTACAGTCTCGCTAATCCGGACTTGACGGGACCGGACCCTGTCCAGATTAGACGGAAAAAGCCTAAAAAACGCGTGAAATGTATACCGTTTGTGTTTTTAGTGAGAAAACGTATTAAAACTGGTGTTTTGGTAATACAGTATACAGTAAATATCAGCGACCACAGAATTAAATAGACTAGTCAAGTCGAACGCAAGAGTGAAGCTAGTTTTAGAGTCAAATACTCACACAATATGACGGATGCAAGTCGCGAGCCGAAGGCCGTACGCCCGTACATGTTGCCACATTACCCGCGAAACGAAGCTCGTGTTCTAACTGTTGTATGATAGAAACTACAATAGCCAATTTTTTCAAAAAATACTTTTTAGAAAATTTAGCTTTTCAGCTACATTTCTCTTGCTTGCATGATGCACCTGCCCTAAAAACAAAATATTTTCTCGCAATGCAACTTTTTGATGTCACGAATTAAAAAGTATAAAAAAGTTTGGACTTTATTCGATTTTTAAAGTGCAAACCATTTTTATTATTAAATTTTGAACACACCATTAGCGTCCCACACTATTAAACTGTAAGTTTGTCAAATTTCAAAGACTTTTGAGCATTTTCAGCTATTGAAACAACAGTGTAAATAAATAGGGCGCACTGAAAATTTCACTCCAGACGTTTAACGAGAAACAAATCAAAAAGGGACTGTTGATTCGACAGGTAGTTAGACAGACAGTCTGCAGTCAGGTATAGTGCGGCGAGCTGGTGAAGTGAGTCACTTCCTTGAAATACTTTGGGACAAAAGATAATTGGCCGACCCTTTCTATCCTCGGCTGAGCTTTCTTTTCACGCTAAAAATAGCCAAGGACAAAATGAACCCTTAACTATTTTCGCTCTTGGCAAACAACAATTGCGTGTACTATACCCAGTAAAATACTGCAATTTCTAGTTTTTTTTTAGGGCCGTCCGGATTAGCCGGAAGTCCGGATTATCGGAGACCGGATTAGCGAGACTGTACTGTAATAACTATTTGTGAACAATCACCCATAAACATTATTATTGTAATCAAATATCTTCTTTGCAACTAATTTCTCATTATCATCAAAATCATTCCACAGTTGCCTATTAGTTTTAAGAAACCCTTTTGTACATTTTCGATATTTTATTTCTAGTCTGAATTCAGAAAGTAAATTCAATTTCAATAAATAACTGGCCAACAGATTGTGAATTTTAAAATTCTTTAGTTTAATAAAAATATTTATCATCAATTACTTCTTTATTATTTTAAGTATTGTTTATTTTAATGTATAGCTAGCCTGTACAACGATCTTAAAATTACATTATTTTTAACAACAAAGGCTATTTTAACTTCAGGCCTATTTCACATTTGTTTAAATTAAACCCCAACTTTGAGGCCTATGATTACTACCAGCAATATTGCGTATAGAAAAAGGTAGGTATAATTTATTTACACACCTGTCTTGGGCGGAAATTGCAGTGCGGAAATAAGTGTCCTGTTTATAAATGTGAGGCCCAATTTTCTGCAGCAGGTTCTCAAAGTCAGAAGGCGACATTCGAGTGAAATTTTTATATTGACCGCTTATTTCTTGTGACTTTAAGTCCATCATAAGCTCCGAATTATTCCTTTTTTTAAACAGGTCAGTGTACCACCAACGTCGTCGTTTCCTTTTCTTTTTGTACACACTTGCCATTAACAATGCCGCACCACTCATCACCAAAATAGCATGATTTTCCTCGCGCGACATTTTTACCGTACAACAATACACTGAATGATCGCGGGTTTTCTTTGGATCGCTGGAAGTTCGTTGAAATCAACATTTCCAACAAGCCGCGAATGCGCGGCCCGCACACCGCGCAGGTTGCACGGCGCGAGAGTGTATACGCACCTTAACCCTTTTAATGCTGTGATCTTTTATTTACGTTATGCTGCTACTAAATTGTAGTGCTATAAGTAGTGTTACACTTGTTTTAAAACGTATAGCTTGTATCATTTTGCACCGAAGTGCTGCTCTCTACTAGAAAATATATGAACTACTGTACTTGAATCTTCATATGTTACTAAAAACTAGCACGAACGTTGGCTTATGGAGAGCAGTCTTGTTCGCACCACTTTAGTTTACTCAATAGCATCATCTTATTTTGGACTTAGTATTAATGTTGAATGAGTTAATAAGTACTTTGGAAAGTGAAGATGATAATAATGATTTACTAAATGACATTAGAAGTAGTGATGAACCAGTTCTTTTTTAATTCTGAAACCGTAATAATATTCAAATTCTAGATGCCACACAAGTCCATAACTCGGCCCAAGGGCATGGATGGAAGAAAGATTAGATTATTTTGAATTTTTTGTGACTCCAGATTTTACAAGTAGACCTAAATTCGCTTTTGAGACAAATAGATATTTTCAGTATACCGTTTTTCATACAAATCCAACAGTTTCATCTAGGCTTTGAAAATGTATTGGCACAAATGTTTTTGGCAATAACTAGCTACCTAATTATCAGAAATAGAAAATTAAGCTTGAATAAATGTTGGGCGACTGAATCAATTTTAGAGTAGTATTTATTTAAAGCAATCTTTTAAATTTGATAAATAATGTTCAAGAAATACAAAAAAGTTATATTTAGCAGCCCTTAGTCATTCCCGATGGAAAATACTGCGTTATCCTGCTGCTGGCAGTCCTAATTCAGCACACGGGTGTTGCAACTGTTGTACCAATACAGCAGTGAAAGGGTTAAATGTTGAGAGAACTGTAGACAATCAGTTTTCTCCAGATCTTACCAGAATATATTATGTTAAAGATTACTTGGGAATTTTACAAAGTAGATATTTTCAATAAATTTATCGAATTTAGAAGATAAAAGGTATTGTATTGTGAAATTGTAATCATATTTCATACCCATATTTTGAGCAATATATCAATAATGTTAATCTTTTTGTCTCTGCAATTATTGAACCTACTTATTGTGCTGTTATTCGAAACATGCGGCACTTATTGAATTAAAACTTTCCTTTCCGTAAGCACCTGCCATCTAGTGTCACAAATAACAAACGGACGAATCTTGATACACAACTAGACTCACGCAGGCGCACAACAAAGCCTAGTTTCTCAGAATAAAGCAAAATTAGCTTTTTTCTAGAAGATTCTAAAACAACCAGGAATCTTCATTCAGACTGTAGGGTGTTCGTTTAGCATCATAAATATGTTTTACTGTTAAATTCAGCACAAGAGATGCAGTTTCCCCACTAAGCAAAAAAAATTACCGCAATAATTGTATTATAACAATACGTGTGTTTATTTAAAATATTTGATTTTTGTTTTGGAAATTAGCTTTATAACGTACCTTAAATAATTGAAATAACATGTCCTTTTAGTGAACTAGGGAAATTTATTTAACACAGTTTATGTTTTTTATATTTTTACAGTTTGACTGTTGACTGCTTTTCAGAGCACGCAGTATAATATTAGCAATTTTATTATTATACTTTTAAAATATTTAACTCTTTTATTTCGGGTTACTGATTCTGACTTTTTTTTAAGTGTGCAATATTAACTTAACAACTTAAAAGTGAAAAAGGTAATTGGTTCTATTATAGACTTCTTATACTTGCACATAGACATAGGTAATGATAAAAAATGTTTATACAGTTTATTTATAATGTTCAAAATAATTTTAAAATGTTCAAAATGATTAGAAAATGTTCAAATTCAGTTTATAATGGCTGTTTAAAAATTCAAGGTTAAATATTACCTATAGTTGCCTTCTATAGACATCAATACTTCCTACAGTTTGTTAGTTCATTTTGCTGGTTTACCATTCGAATTTCATCTATCTTCAAGATGTTATTATTCAGAATTGTTTTTATAAATTTAAAATATTTTACAAAGGAAACTAATTGATCTGAACTGCTTGAGGTGTAATGTAATAGTGGTGTTAATTTTTCAACAATCCCTGGCTACTATGGGTCACGGCCATCGGTTGTATATTTGCTATAGCTTATTTACTTTAAGGCACAGAATTTGCATAAATGATAGTATTTTCCATGCTAGTTTTAATTTAATCATACTTCTTACAATTACAAGCTTCTGTGTTCATTTGGAATTTAAAACTGTTTTAAAAAATGATTTGAACTAAAATATTCACTTTTTTTTTTAAACTGTCACTGTCTAGACATCGATACAATTCGTTCGATAGATCACCTCTATTATGCACTGTTTTTTACTAAAAAATTTTATAAGGTCGTTTTTATAACCTTGTCATTCTAAAAATTACTACATTAACCCACGAACGGCCATACGACACCACAACACCAGGTTAGACGGCGCAAACGCAACAACTTCACACATTTGCAAAAATTTGCATATATTTGCATAAACGATAATTTTAACCCACTTAAAATTATCCAATCGTAATAAAACTGGCACCATTGGAAAGGAAATGAATTAAACTTCAATTTTTGTATTTACAACTTTTTCGTAAAACGTATATTTACATACGTAATCATCGTTTTAAAATATGCATATCGGGCTACAGCTGTTTCCACGTGCGAATCTGCGCACAATTGTACTGTTATTTCCCACTTCTGCAACGTTTCCCACCATCTACAATAATGTTTCTTTGGCATTTCTAACGATACCGTTGGATTCGTCGTGATTTCATCTTTCTGTTGGTGTCTTCCAATCAGATGTCACAGTACAATTACTGTTTCAGTGAAGAGATACTGTAAACCCTTGCGATTGGACAGTCTCTCAACCAATAAACAGGCCATTTTGTCAACAGATATTGTAAAGTCTACGCCTTATCTCTTGGCAGATTTATTTACACCATTTTGTAGAGGAAAGTCT
Organism: Philaenus spumarius; assembly: GCA_018207615.1. Classification (NCBI taxonomy): domain Eukaryota; kingdom Metazoa; phylum Arthropoda; class Insecta; order Hemiptera; family Aphrophoridae; genus Philaenus; species Philaenus spumarius. The sequence continues at coordinate 109,621 of JAGFPH010004262.1, forward strand.
GTAGTTTCGAACGGTGCCAAGTAATCTAGATATAACCGGTTTTATGATTGTCTAGACAGCAGTGGAAAGTAACGTTGTGGTGAGATCGCCTAGGGCGTTTGTTCCCACGCTATTCAAATGACGCAACCTACATGCACGTGTTGACTCGGGAGTTTTTATTCGACTGATGTCTTTTTGTTATTCAGATAAATGTAACTCAAACACTTTTGTGAACTAAGGAAAGACAAGTACACCGTACTTTTCATTGATTTATCCTCTACACTTTCTTATAATAATATTTCATTTTTGGTCAAAGCATATATCAGTAAATGACGTTACAATCTAGGCCTAGGTAGGTACCAGTTGTGTACTTGAAACATAAAAACTGTTTTTTTCAAAATAAAAAATTTGAAATTGATAAATGTTTTTATACAGTTCTATTTAGAACTAAATTACGAAACTTTTTTACGCTTACTGTTTACTATTTACTCCATGTTTACTATTTTTTATGTAGGTCTAAAGTTGAACTTTTTCCTTTCGTTACTGAACATTTTTTGTTTCTTGAGCTAATAACTTTTACAATTTCAAAATAAACTAATTTTTAGTGGCATATTTGAATTCTTTGAAGTTTCTTCTACAAAAAAGCTATTGAACACATTTGGATTGGGGTTCATTTACTATTTTTGGCGAATTTTTAAAAATATGCTTGCAAAACGCTAAAAACGGGCTGGCCAATTTTAGCTTTAACCGTGGCCGTTTGTGGGTTAAAAAATATGTCTTGTAGGGTTGGGCAAGTGTTAAGAAGTGTAAAGTCCTGGCTGTTTTCATCAGATGATATTGAACCTTTATTCAACATTATGCAATAATATATATTATGTAATGCCTTGCAGGTTGATTGATTTTTTTTTATACTCTATAATATGTATATATTTAAATTTCATACTTGCTTTTCTTGTGGTTAGGTTAGAGCACCTGCCGACCTCTCTATCTCGATATAGTTTTTGTTCTTTTTGATGGAAGTCTCAAACTGGCGTATGTCTAGGAGACCCCTAAAATTGTTCAGTGTTGCACTGATAATTGTATTGTTGTAAATTAATTGTGTCTGTAGTATTTTGTATGTATAATGTATGTATGTAGTATTTTGTATATATAATTTATGTTATAAGTAAGTACAGTTATGTTATCAGTAAGTTTAAAAAATATTCTTCTTTTGTTTTTTGATGCATTATAGTTTGTTTGTTTTCGTGTATAGCCTAAGTGGTTTATTAAATTGTGTTTTTATTTATATATATGGTTATAGTGTAACATGTAAATAAATATAATTAAACATTTTTTTAAATTAAAAATTGAAAGAAAAGGTAAAAATAGAGTGTAGAGTAGTCCAGGATCTGAAGGGGATTGAGTATGCATGGAAAGCCTGACACAATTTTATTTCTGATTATTGTTATAGGCACTATAGTAATCATGAAAAGCCATGTTGTCGCCCCCCAGCATGGTCGACATCGCCGGGGGGGAGGGGGGAATATGGTGGGGCGCCGTTTATTAAAACGCTTATAACTTGAGAACCGTTCAAGATAAAACATTGAAAAAAGCGACAATATACTCCATAAAATATGAGCTTTAAAAAAGGTTATTACGTTTATAGTCGTATAAATGTTGGTTTATGAGTAAAGAGCATTTTTATTGGTAAATGAACAAAAATGGTGATTCAAATAAGCAAAACCAATAGTTTTGTACTAAGAAAATCACTATATAGGACAAATATAGACATTTAAGTTATTAAAAGTCCTTCAATAAATTTAAGAAAGCATGTTGAACAGTTAATGCTACTGTAGAGGTGTTTTATACATAGCGCTAATAATATACAAGTGCTCCGCGCGTGCCACCGGCGACGAAAACACCCACATTTTATACCTTGTTCTAGTTTTTTCTAATGTTTAGTATGAAGGACTTGTTTGACAAAAAAAATCATTCAATCCTTTTTTAAAGAACAGTAAATTTACTACAATTTAAAATGAAAATCATCTTCCTGAGGATAATAGTTTTCGAGTTGCAGCCATTCAAATTTCAAGCTAATTTTCAAAAATTGTTAGATTTTAGATAGCATTTGTATTTTTTCACCGTGAAACAAGGGTTTTTCAGTAAAACTGATAAGGATTAACTTTAAAGTAGAGAAATATAACTTTAATATGTGACCAAAATGGGATTTCTACCATGAATAGCTTCTGAGATACAGCTGTTTGACTTTCGGGTACACTTCCAAGAAATAAGTAATATTATGGAATGTAAAAAAAAACTAAAGTAGTTAAAAAATTTAAGTTGTTAGTACTAGGGTACAGTTACATACAATAACATCAAATTACATTACATTAAAAAAATTATATTTAGCAAAATAAAAAATGTTATATAACATAATAAATAACTAAATATTATATCCGGCACCTCTTTGAAGGGCCTGGGATAAGTTCTTTGTCTAATTCATTGCCCTTTCCTCCTCAGATGGTTGAAACTTGTCAACATTGAAAAGCGGAACCACGCAAACACTCTCTAGTGTAGTCAAATTAGACCCAAACTGGAGAATAAAAAAAAAGAAGGTCTCATTGTTTGAAGTTGTTCATTACTCTTTGCTCCAAATGTGGTAAAACGGGTTTGGGGGTGGAACGGGGGGAAGGGGTAAAAAATGTGTACTTCTTTAAAGTTTTTTAGGGCGTATTTTCAAAACATTACCCCCTAATGTTAGTTATGCGGTAAATCGACAAGAAATTGTCATTTTAAACACGTTTTCAACCAAACCTAGAGAAATAGGCCTACCTTACTTTTTTACTCCACCATATCTCCAAAACTATTGATCGCAGCAAAAAAAAGTACAGAACCATTTTTGTAGAGAATTTAATTTACTTTAAAAAGTTATAGAACAAACTAAGCTCTAAATTTAATGATTTATGAAAAATTTACAAAAAACCTAAAAAATCACACATTTTTATCCCTTCTCCCCCTCCCACCCCCAAACCCGACGCTATATCGGTGGAGACTTTTTACCACATTTAGAGCAAAGGGTAATTCCGACATCCACACGAACCAAAGTGTCATTGTAACTGGATGAGAAAGCTAGAGTTGACTGAAGTTCAATGAGATGCTTTGATCCAAATTTGTGGTACAAATACACAACTCCAAGAAAAAGCGAGGATAAAAATGAGCAAGGTCGAACTGCAGCTATTAGGGCATGTGACATTGCAACATAAAGAATGGAGAATACAAGGGTAAAAAGAGATGATGAAAGTGACTTGCAACTTATTATTAAATTTATAAATGAACAAGACAACCCTTTAGAGTTGAGAAACATAACGAGAGGAGTTATTATCACAGAAGAAACATCGAAATTCCTATTTAACTTACAAGAAAATGGGAAAATTCTGTTAAAAAATGTTAAGAGGCAAAGAATTGTTGACAAAATAAAAGGTTTGTACGAGCCAATCAGGAGGAGCCCTGTGATGTCAATGTCTTCAACAATGCCTGAAAAACAGCAAAGGAAACAAAGAAAAACCCTTCACCAACAAACATTAACTCAAAAGTAGTGCTAGCAAATCAAAGTTAATTCACATCTAGGATCTGTTAATCCATGAGTTAAACATGTTTGTTTTTTAAGTTTTAATTTTGATAGTGTTTTGTAACTGAACGAAAAAACTTAAAGAAAGTTTGTGCCAATTAAAATTAAATTAGAGGCCTTGAAAAGATTAGACTATGGTGAAACCCTTGAAGAAACTTGTAGCTGAGTACGTGTCAGTAAGTAATGGTGCCCTAATAGAGATAAACTCGAAACATTTTCTACTATTAAATGTTCTAATATTTTGACTAATTAAAACTTTTAAAAATATAGTATTCTTTATTTTTGTCCATTTCTCCGCTTATTCAGAGTTTTTTATAGGTTGAGGAACAGTCAGCCCCAATTAGCTCGAATTATCGAGGTTCTACTGTAAGTGAAAAACCGAAAAAGGGGACCTTATACGGGCTCCCCTGCACCTCGCTCACCTGCTAGGAGTGGGGACTTTTAGTATGTTTACTTCCTTACTAGTCCAAACAATGTCCCAAAGTCAAAAATTGTGTTTCTTCCATTTCCCTCTTAACATTTTGTTGACTGAACAATCAATGTACGGTAAATGCAGCGTACTATTGCTAATTGTTACAGTCAGCCAACTTTAACAAAAGACGAGATATGACAATCAGAGGTAATCTTTCTTCATTACAATGCCTCATTCTGTGATTTTGGCAAGGGACAAATTGGAGCAAATGTATTGGGAAATCCTCGACCACCCTAAATAACAATCCCAGTGACCATTTATTGTTTTGGGCCCTTGAAAGAATCACTTGAAGAGGAACGGTTCCAAAACAACGAAGACGTTGGGGATCGTGTGAGTAATTGGTTGAATTCACGCTCTTATGAATTGAATGTTTTTTGAATAAGGAATGTTTAAACTTCCAAAACATTTTTAAAAGTGTATAACCTTCAAGGAGGCTACGTATTGAAAACTGACTGATTTACTTATGTACACTATTAATTAAAAAATGTATGAAAAAATTACCGTTTGTGATGTTACTGGTTACTGGAATATATAAAGGAGACACGTCTTAACAGTTTGACTATTTTATTGATACTGACTCTCTGACCGTACAAAGTTCATGTCTGTAGGTACATAGGCCTACAACATTCTTATCTTATGACATCTCCTTTGTTTTTTGTTTTATAATAATAATAATAACTTTGCATGATCTTTTAAATTAACATAAATTCTTCTTTTTTTTACCTTATGACATCTCCTTTGTGTTTTTTTTTTTTAAATAATAATAATAATAACTTTGCATGATCTTCTAAATTAACATAAATTCTTCTTTATATATTATCTATATTATTATATATAGATAATAGTAATACAAAATTATAATAAGTCACTGTTTTGAATAATGCTCTGTTTCATAACACATAATAACAATAATTTACATAGCACAACATAATCATAATTCATTAATATAACTTTATGTATGGTATTTTACTGGAGGTTTTATTACTCTACCATATCTTGTACGGTATGCATCTGAATTTTTAGGACTTTTTGAATCTTTTCTGTATTTAATTGTGTATCATTATCATTAGGTTTATCAGTGTTTATATACAGTGACATAAAATGGCTATTTGGTTTATACAACACATCATTATTAAGTGGCTTTATGTGATATCGATTTTGTTGTAAGTACGATCTTTGTACTTAACTATATATGACCTAGGTCGATTACTTTTCTTTATTAATTTAGCTTTTACCCATTTATCATTATGTTTTATCAACACTAATTTTTGAAAATGTTTAGAACGATCTGTTAGCTTTTGAGCTTTGTTATCAAAATAAGTTTTTTGGCTCATTTGCCTTTGTAACAATTCTTTTCTAATTTTAGGTTTTAAATTACTTTCTTTACATGGAATAATTCCTCTTAATTTCCTACTATAGAGAATCTCAGCAGGGGATGGTATATTGCATGATATTGGTGCATTTCGATATTCTAGTATAGCTAAATAAGGATCGTTTTTGTTATATTTACATTTTTTTAAAAGATTTTTTATACTTTGCACTCCTCGTTCTACCATTCCGTTTGATTGAGGGAAATGCGGACTGCTGGTATTATGTATAAAATCCCATTTTGATGCAAATTCTTTAAATATTTCACTTGAAAATTATGTACCATTATCATTTTTTGGTATTACATTACAATTTTTGGTATACCATGTCTGCTGAAAATCTCTTTTAACCCTACAACTGTCCATGTTAATGTTTTGCAACGCCAAGTCATTTCGGTGCGTGTGCAAGCATATTTTCAAAAATTCGCCAAATCTAGTAATTGTATACCAATCCAAAAGTGTTCTGTACCTTTTTTGTAGAGAAAGGTTCAAACAATCCATAGGCCTATATGTAATTAAAAAATTTATTGATGTAAAATTGTAAAAGTTATTAGCTCAAGAAGAAAAAAATGTTCAGTAACGAAAGGAAAAAGTTCAACTTTAGGCCTACATAACAAGTCGCAAATATTTTTTGTAGTTTTTTCGTAAATGTAAAAAAGTTTTGTAATTTAGTTCTAAATAGAACTGTATAAAAACATTTATCGATTTCAAATTTCTTATTTTGAAAACACCAGTTTTTGTGTTCCAAATACACGATTGCTAACAAAACCGCCTAACTTGAAACGTAATTTACTAATATATGCTTTGCCCAAAAATGAAATATTATTAAAACAAAGTGTAGAGAATAAATCAAAGAATTGAACTGTATACTTGTAAAAGTACATAAAGTATACATAAGTGTACATAAGTATACTGTACCTCATCATAAAAGTGTTTTACTTAGAATCAATTGAATTACAAAAGTAAGATGAAACAAACAAAACCTCGTGCGGACAAAGGAAATTCAAAATATGACCGTTGAAGACAATGGAAACAGCCTTGTTTTGCAAACGCAAGCGGTAGTATGAATTCTGTGCAAATATGAACTTTCAACTGCTGTTTGAATAACATCTAAAAAGTCAAATATAGTTTGCTTTACACCAAATGAAAGATTGAACTTTGGTCTATAAATAGATATCAAAAAGTCTATTGAAATAATTCTAATTATAAAAGATATCTCGAACGCAAAATGTGTTGTTTTATTGGTTGAAATCTGCTCAATTGCAAAGGTTTACAGACAATTCCATATCTTTGGAACTATTTGTCCGATTTTGGATTGGATGGCAGTTTCAGATAGGTAAAAGTGTGATGAATCCTTCAGTATACAGATATAACTCAGAAAAATACCGGGCGGGCTGTATTGAAAGACATAGAAACTGGAATTAAAGGTAGTTTTGGTGCATTAAAATTCACGCGACATTGGCTTTTAGAAAACTAAAAAACTGCAACGATGATTACGTATGCAAATATACGGTTTAGAAAAAACTTGTAAATGCAAAAATTAAAGTTTAGATCATTTCCTTTCCAACGGTTTTTGATTTATTGCGATTGGATAGTTTTTAGTGGGTGAAATATTCATTACAAGTAGAGTTGTCAAAATTGATCGTTTTCACGTGCCACGCCCCCACAACCACTCAAATTGAGTAGTCTGACAGTTGCAGGGTTAAATGCTTTATTATTGTTTCACTTGACATATTTGCTAGCTTAATTACTTCTGGAAATTTTGAAAAATAGTCTATTACTAACAAATAATATTTATTTTCAAGTTGAAATATATCTACACCAATTTTCTCCCAAGGTGACTTTGGAAGTTCATGTGACATTAAAGGCTCTTTTTGATAATTCTTTGAATTCATATTACAAGCTTCACATTTGGATACAAAATCTTGAATTTGACTGTTTATGTTTGGCCAATATATTACATCTTTAGCTTTGAGTTGAGTTTTAAAACTATACCACTATATGAATAATGCAAACGATTTAACATTTCATGTCTTATTGATTTAGGTATTACTATTGATGTACCTTTAAATACTATTTCTTTATTTATGGTAAGCTCATCTTTAACATTCCAGTAACTTCTGATTTGTAAAGGCAATATATTTTTGTGATTAGGCCAACCATCTAATATATATTTTTTTAATACAATTAGTTCATTATCACTATTTGTTAATCTCTTTATTTTTGTTAACTGTATATTTGAAATTTCTATGTTGCTTTACACTAAATTTACGTGAGTTTCAAGCTCTTCATCAATATCTATGATTACTTTTTGTTTTCATTTTTATCATATGCTCGAGATAATGTATCTGCTATATATACAATTCTTGACCTTTTTTATAAACTAAATCAAAATCATATTTTTGTAGTTTTATTAACATTCGCTGAAGGCGAGGTGAGCTAGACTCTATATTTCTTTTGACAATTGATACTAATGGTTTGTGATCCGTTTCTATTGTAAACTTAGTTCCATATACATACTGATTAAATCGTTCACATCCATACAGGACAGCTAGTAATTCTTTTTCTATCTGAGCATAAGATTGTTGAGTCTGATTAAGCGCTTTAGAGGCATATGCTACAGGAAGATTATTCTGTAATATTACAGCTTCTAATCCATCTTTAGCGGCATCTACCGATAACACAATGGGACTCTTTTCATCAAAACATTGTAATACCGGTTTATTTGTTAGTACTTTTTTAATAGTGTTAAACGCATCTGTATGCTCATGCAACCAATCAAACTCCACATCTTTTTTTTATTAATGACCTTAGAGGTGCAGTTAGGTTAGATACATTCGGTATAAATTTACTACCCCTAGAAATCTTTCAAATGTTTTCTTATTGCTAGGTATTTCCATTTTAATAATCGCTTTTGCCCTACTATCATCAATTGTTATGCCCTGTTCACTTATTCTATGACCTAGATATTTTATTTCTTTAACACCTATTTTACATTTGTTTATATTTAGTTTTACATTTTCTAATCTTAGTTTATTAAGTACAGATCTGAGTCTTTTGTCATGTTCTGATTTATTAATATAATAATAACTTACCGTCACCAATAATCATACGTCGTTGCTTATACGACGGCCGTTTCGGCTATTCAGCCATTATCAAGTTGTCAGGAGGAGTATCTCCGTTGTCAATGAATATGAATATACACACCTAAACACATATTTTCACAAAAACAATAAACACGCACAAGTCACATATTATAAAAGGATCGCGTGTTTGTTTCTAATCATTATGCAAACGTAATTTGGAATTAAATCTTTAGTGATACATGTCTTATTGAATCTTAAGTCCTGTGTTATTTTATGAATTTGAAATTCACCACTGAAACACAGCAGAACAATAGCATTAATTTCCTTGACCTGACTATAACCTTATCCAACGGCAGCCATAAATTCAAAGTATTCCGCAAACCAACCAACACCAACCATACAATTCACGCTTCATCTAACCATCCATTTTCACACAAAATGGCAGCATACAATAGTTTTATACATAGACTTCGGAACATACCAATGGATAGAACAGATTTTGATGAAGAAATGAATACCATAAAGCATATTGCTATAAGCAACGGATACTCACCTACCATTATTGACAGAATTTACAGAAAAAAGGAAAAAAATTTTAACAAAACTAAACCAAAATCGGATAACAAATATGTCGTTTTAAAATACAATAGAGATTTACACTACATTTCCAGCAACGTATTTAGAAAACAGGGTTACACCACCGCGTCAAAGGCAGCACATAGCCTACAAAGGGTTATAAACACGCAGGTGAAAAACACAGACAAATTCAGTTCCACAGGAGTATATGAGTTGTCTTGTGCTGATTGCCAAATGAAATATATAGGACAGACTGGCCGATCGTTCAAAAAGAGGTATAAAGAACATATTCCGACAGCCAGACTAATACAATGCCCACAAAAGGTAGAATCAAAATACACAGAGCACCTCATAAATAACAACCACAAATATTCTACAATCAGCGAAGACTTAAAAATACTACATCGGTGTGAAAAAGGAAAATTACTGAATGCGTTGGAACAGTACGAAATTTACAAAATGTTTAAAACCGCACCTAACCTGATACTCAACGAGAAATTAGGTTTTGATTCTAATGTATTATTCGACACAGTAATATCTGAAACAGACAAAGAAGACTCCAACTAGATCCCCCCTCCAATTCTTTAACCGATAACAAGATTACATATCACTAGAACAGATTAATACAGTGCGAGACAGTAGGCCTACCGGACACGCGATCCTTTTATAATATGTGACTTGTGCGTATTTATTGTTTTTGTGAAAATATGTGTTTAAGTGTGTATATTCATATTCATTGACAACGAAGATACTCCTCCTGACAACTTGATAATGGCTGAATAGCCGAAACGGCCGTCGTATAAGCAACGACGTATGACTATTGGTGACGGTAAGTTATTATTATATTAATTTATAACAATAGTCGGAATGGCAAAAAGCATAACTTGTGATTCTGATTTATCTTTACCCCATATTATGATGTCGTCTACATATACTGAGACACCTTCAATATTTTCCAACATTTGAGTCATTTTTTTAGCAAATATTTCACTGGCTGAACAAATACCATATATCTGCCAAATGGTGTATTAAATGTACACAACTAGCTTCTCTTTTCTGTTAGTTTAACATGCCAAAATCCATTTTTTGTATCAAGTGTACTAAATAGTTTAGCCCCAGTTAATTTGCTAGCTATTTCCTCAAATGATGGAATTTGAAAATGCTGTCTCATAATTACTTCATGTAAATCTTTGGGATCCATGCATAACCTTAATTCTCCATTGGGTTTTTTAACTATTACTAAAGAATTTACCCATTGAGTAGGTCTTTCCACCTTTTCTATTATATTCATTTTTACAAGATTATTTAATTTTTCTTTTAAAAGTGGTTTTAAAAAAATTGGCACCTTTCTAGGCGCATGTATTTTTGGAGTAGCATTTTCTCTTAATTGTATCTCATGTAATCCCTTAATACATCCAATCCCTTGAAATAGATCATTATATTCACTAATTACGCTATTACCATTTAACTTACTATTATAAAATTCACAACTACTATTTACAATTTTGTTTTTTCTATTGAACCTAACCTTCCTTCATTTTTAATTGAGCATTGATTTACTCTTTTAATCAGATTTAATGCTATACAAGATTTTAAGCCTAATATACATGTATTATTCGGCTTTACAACATAAAAATCAAGGTTATTTATTGAACCATTAGTGGTGCAAGGTAATGTACAAGTGCCTAACACATCTAATATTTGTCCAGTGTAGGACGTTAACTTTTTCTTTGCTGGTATTAAATCGTGTAAATCATAATTTACGTACTTTAAAATGCTTGAGTTTATAAGATTTACCTGTGCTCCGGTGTCCATTTTGAACATAACCTTTACATTTTTAATAAAAATTTCAATTAACCAATCATGATTTTTTCACTTTGGATTTCACTTATAGAACCTAGAAATAACTCTTCACAACTTTCCACTATATTTACACTTTTGCTTTTACACTGTGACGCAAAATGATTAAACTTTGTACACTTAGCACATTTTTTTCCGAACGCTGGACATTTTTTATACACGTGATTATATCCACACTTGTCACATGTCCTCTTGTTTTGGTCGTTTCTTATATTATTGGATCTTTGTTGTTGAGAATGTTTTTTGTGGGACGACGGGTCGAATGAACTTCTGCCGCCATCTTGTTTACTGGATTTCATGTCCGTCTTTCTAATACTTATCTTGCTTACGTCATCCGTTTTGTCCGTACTTGAACATATATCGGCAAGTTGAGTCTTGGTCCTTTCAGCCGCTCTACATATTTCTATTGCTTTGTTTAAGTCTAAATCTTTTATTCTAAGCAAACAGTCCTTAATATTTCTCTCTCTTATTCCTAAAACAATTCTATCCTTAATTAAACTGTCTGTGAGTGTTCCAAATTTACAGGAGCTACTTAGATCTCTTAAATCTGTGACGTAATGGTCGATTGATTCACCATATTTTTGTTCTCTAAGAAAAAATAAATGTCTTTCATATGTTACGTTTTTCTCTAGCAAAAAATAATCATCGAATTTTTTTATTATGATTTCTATGTAATTTTTTTCTTCATTTTCTAAGTATGTGAAGTTATTATATATTTTTATTGCTCTATCTCCAATCGAGTTCAATAGTAATGCAATTTTATACTCATTGTTTTCTCCTGTACTTTTACTCGCAATTATATAAATTGAGAATTTCTGCTTGTAGAATTTCCAGTTTTCCCCCATATTTCCTATCCATGATATCTCTGATGGTGGTTTAACGCTGTGACTAAATGTTGAAACTTGCATCGCCATCGTTGAAGCCACGTCACTTTTTACTTCCGCCATTTATTCATAACTTACTGTACTTAATATTATTTATAATAAACTTTTTCCACCGAGTTACTGTACTTAATCTTATTTTATAATACAGTATACGTTTTCACCGACTGCGCCATGTGATGTTACTGGTTACTGGAATATTAAAGGACACATGTCTTAACAGTTTGACTATTTTATTGAGACTGACTCTCTGACCGTACAAAGTTCATGTCTGTAGGTACATAGGCCTACAAAATTCTTATCTTATAACAATGAGCCATGTAACTTAAAGAAAAACAAGAATTATGAATCAATAAATTATAATTTTAAGATCAGAAACACCTTTCATAAAAATAGCTGCTACAGGATCTAAGGATAAATACAAAGTAATTGAAAGGATTAAAAGCAATGTTAGACCAAAATTAATTTTCAATGAAGTTTGTCGAAGACTTCTTTGTGGTGACTGCAATACTTGATGAAATAGCAGCTGTCCTAGTTTTTATTATTCATTGATGAATTTGAACGGCCAGTACAATCTTTATGTAGTCCAAAACATATTTTTTTTAAGACAGAGCATTACCTTGTTAGTTGTTTCAGGTCGTTGAAAATGCTCCTGAAATTCATTTGTAATGTTGCGTAAAGTTATATACATTCACGGCCAATTCCATACGAGCAAAAATAGTTTTCACAATACCATTTTTAACTTTTAAACTGCTTGGTTCAAAATTATCAAACAATACTTTTGCTATGACAACAATAGATAAAATGATCTGCTGGCCCAGAAACATGACATATGTTACATTGTAGTTTTTTTTTTTTTTTGTCAAAAACTGGATGGGCACTAATTTATGTCATGCAGCCCCTATTTGCATGAGTTTTACAAAAGTCTTTTTTGCAAGTGACTGTACAGGTTTTTAATTTCGGTAAAAATAAATGTATTATTAATTAATTATTTATATTAGTCACAAAAAATAAATGTGTATATTAAAAAATAATATGAAAAATAAGATAACATGTAATGTTTTATACAAGTTTAAACGTTAATTACAAAGAGATAGAACAATTCTAAAGATTAAAATTTTTTTAATAAATACGTTTGGGGGTTCAAAGGATGAAAGATAAGTGGTAATGGAGCAAAATCAGGATTAGTGGTAGCTTGTTTTGAATCATACTGTACACAATATAAAACAAATTAACTATATTTCTTTTAAAGGGATATAGATAAGCCTAACAACCTTACCTATATTCAATGTCATTGATTTTTGCATTGTAGTCTAAATATGGTAGTAAAACGTTCAATACTCCGTCTGGAATTTTATCGACTTCATCGAAAACAAAAACGGATCGATTACATTCTTCTGCTTTCGACTCGATTTGTTGTTTTATTTCTTCCTGAATTAAAAAAGAATGCAAATATAAATTATATATATATGCAACAAATTAATTTACTCAAATACTATACTATAGTAACTAGATCAAATGAAACCCAGATCTGAATGTAATGTAAACCTAATATAAGTGCAATGCTAATATGTATGAGAGCGTGATTAAATAAAGTTTTTTTTGTATATTCTGAAAGTAAACACTTAAGTAAGTCTGAAACCGCAATAAAAAATAAAAAAATTGGATGTGCTTAAGACCACACATTGGAAGTGATAACTTCTATGACCATTTTATATTTTTATGAGTATTAAAATTAGAGGAGAACAAATTACACAAGTCAATATATTCAAACAATATTATATCATATTTTGAAATTGTATAACTATAATATTATTATAATATAATATATAATACATAATTATAATATATTATAAAATATAATAATTATAATAAGTATGCGAAAAATAGTAATCATTACAATGTTAGCATTATTTATTTAGTGACTAATGATTTTGAATGAGGAATTAGTGTATGCATTCTACATAGAATTCTAAGAATAATTCAATATGTATGGGATAATTATTATAATAATAATATTTATAATTATTATATAATAATTATAATAACTTATTATTATATATTATGTATCGTCTATTCATTCTCTGATAGGACAATGCTTCGCTATTGCAATAATATGGTTACCGGTTGCCTTCAGCAAATGTTACATCTTAAAGTATTTTAGCTGATTCTGTGTGTATTTTGAAACAGTGGTTTTTTTTACCGCTTGCCTATGTGCTTTTACGCGATTTGTATTAGAAAAACGCTTTTGTCTTTTTCCCCTCGCGTTTTGGTATTTGTTCTGGATGCGACCAAACTGCATCAGATGATGATGTACATTGTTCTGCTAGGGTTGGAAGTTGAGAAATTTGGAGACTATCGTTTGAAACCTGGGATTGGGAAGCTGACTGTATTTCCTCCACACTAATATCCATTGAGTTGTCAGGTAAAGAAGGTGTGAGAGGAATGAAAACATCAAAGTGGCCTCTTGTCAGTTCCAAAGAAAACCTTAGCCTCCCTACTCTCTCAAGCAATTCGCCAAAACTCTCCCACAACAAATAACCATCTCTGTTCACCTGAAATTCATAAAAAATATTTCGGATGCTGCTTGAATTTCATAGGAGGTTCCAAAAGTTACCGGTTTGCTCATATCCGCGATATATTCTTCTTTTTTGTTGAATAAATATCTCCTGTTACTTTTAAAGTACATGGTTTGAACCTG
>JAGFPH010004263.1:0-10028 GCA_018207615.1 Philaenus spumarius
AAAACTTTCTGGCGTTCTTTTGAAAAATATGACCTCAAACTTTTAATTTTTAATTTTACCGCCAATAAGTCCATATTAAATTTGCTTCCCAAAAAATTTAAAGCGTCAACTCTTTTTACTTTATTTGTATAATCTCTGTTTTTATTGTCCCACAACACTGGTAATAAATTGTATTCATTTATAAAATTTAAAGTTACTTCTTCAGAAGACATTTTTAGGTTAAATTGAAAGAGGAATTGAACGGAAATCCAACAGCAGCGGGAGAGCTTGCGTTATGGCTTGCGTCAACAAAACTGACTTCGTTCAACTCCTAAAACGCATGCGTCACGCGTGCATCTCGAATGCCTCACATGCGCTATTCCTTGCGCTATGACGCATGCCCTTGACGCACGTAAAAGCGCATGAGTGTGGACACGCCTTTAGGCCTACAATGAGCCACAACAAGTTTAATTGCAGTTTTTTTAAATTAGGTAAAGCAAACAAAAGGCTTACTGTATTATAAGACAACCATCTGGTGATACATATTATATTGTTTCCTTTAGTTGGGGTAATATCAAAATTTGTTTGAAATGTTCATTATTGATTATTTAAATATTAATGGTGAAAGTACTACACATGCGGCAATTCAAATTATTGGAAATGGTCTTGTCTATTTCGATCTCTGTCTTACATTAGCTATGTATAGGTGGATTGAGCGGGGGCTCAATTGTCATTTCAGAGTATACAATAATGACTTTGCATTGGGTTCACCATGGGTCCGCCGCTTTGGATGGTGATCAAAGCGAGCAGAGGCGGAGCCTCTAGTTAAATAAATAATTTGATATGCAAAACTCAAAATTATATTGCAGCTTTTATGATTGCAATGTGCTATTTTAAATATGTCCTGTAATGGACTTCAGTTTTAAAGATATACAATTTAAAAAATGTATACAGCCAAATTTACTAACTTATGTCTTACTTTTGTAAAACACTAATTGTGCTTACTAAATATTTCAACATCCACTAAGAAACTTTCAAAATCCAATTGCATAAAATAAATCTTACAAAATGTAACAATATAGCTTTTATTTTAATAAACCTACACAAAATAATTAAAGTAAAATTTTTTAGTAGCAACATACCCAGATCCATCAGTATCGTAAATGTTAAATATCTCCGACACTGGAAGATGGATTTCTTCACTCATAAGAAAGTAAAAATAAGCAAATGCGAACTGCATATCTTGAGGGTTACGGAATCTGTGCGAAGATGTAACAGCATATTCCTTGGGAAACCTGGAATTTACAAAACTCGAGAAGTTAATAATAAAAATAAAACCTTTAAATACTTGCAACATTTGTGATTGTCAGTGCTAATAATACTTACGCATCTTGTAAATCCGACACGATATTTCTATCGATTAAATGAGGCATATGAGCAGGAACTTTCCTCGCCTTGAAACTGTATCGTTTGTTTAGCAATGAGTTTACATGAAGAAGTGACTGCGCAAACGTATCCAGTTTTCTATTGGGTGTAGATCGTTCAGGCTGGACAGCATAAAATCTTTCAGCCAATCCCAGTACGGCAGGTACTGTGTCAGGTGTTACTGTGTTGGCAGTAAGGTTGATCCTTAAAAAGAAGTTCACAGTAGTTTTAGATAGTCTGAACGATGCAAAAAGAAATTATACTGACTGTGCTCTGTTGAAAGTTCAACTGAGTTTTACCCAGCTATACAGATGCATTACGTTCAAAAATCATTAACTTAAAGTACAGTGTTTACTCGATTTAACAAACTAATTGGGGGTTGTTATAAAAGTTTGTTGAAAGCATTTAAGTATGATTTAAATAAGCCAGATTTAACATGAAGAGAAGACGGAAACAATTAAGCGGTTTAGTATTTGAGTCAACTATTTCCAAAACCGGCTAGTTGCATTGAGTGTACTTTCAAGAAAAACACGAAAATAATCAATTCTAAGATTGTTTTCTAAGATGATAAGGTTTATGATACCTTAAAGTATCTTAGAATTACAATTAATAAGGGTTCACATACTTTCATAACAATTAGTAATAAGTGTAATAACCATTTTTAATATGCAACTAGACAATTTTGGAACAGTTTTTGGAAACTAGCTAGTTTTGGAAATGGATTGTTTGCAAAGAGCGAGTTCTGACACTGAAAATGCAACTAGGCAGAATTGAAACGCATTACCATCATTGTAAACGAAATTATAGGAATAAGTTTAGAAACATTAAATACATTTATTTAAAAATTTTATTACATATAATAAAGTACCACAAAACATAACCGTTACAGAGTACTGTAAACTCATTGTAAGACAAAATGGTAAGTGAACAACTCAAACATAACCTCTTAGAATACAAGCAACTTTCAATAAACACATATGGACAAAAACAAATAGGTTTATTAAAAAGCAGGTTAGCCAACTTTATACATTAGTAAACAATGTAGGAATGTAGTTTTGTACTATAAAAAATGTTGCCAGGCACCTTTAAAGCTCTGAGCTCATTTGAGTTCAGGTCTAAGAATGTGTCAAATCCATAATTCAGCTAGCAGGTCTCAACAGAGTCACACTCTGCTGGGTTCCAGGGCACGTTGGAATAGATGGGAACGAGTGTGCAGATAAGCTGGCAAACAAGGCATCAGCGTCAGAATTCATAGGACCTGAACCGTTCTGTGGAATGCAGGCTCTTATGCAGGCTGTCGCCGAGTGGGCAAAACTAGAACATGGAACAAGGTGGAAGGGCATCACAGGTTTAAGGATGAGCAAGCTTTCACTTTCAGGTCCATCTAGGCAGACTGCATCTGACATCCTAACATTGAGCAGGTGCAGTATAAAGACGGTAGTAGCCCTAATTACAGGACACGGCCATCTTAGGAAACATATGCTAAGGATGGGCATATTCACCGGAGATCCTAAATGCAGAAAATGTGGTCTGCAGGAGGAAACTGCTGAACATCTGATTTTTGAGTGTGAGAGACTTGAACAGGTAAGTTACGAAATCTTTGGGAAACTGACCAAAGACCAAACCATCCCACAGGAGAACACATTGTCAAAAGGATCTCTAGGTTCATCCAGCTTATAGATCTTGACAAGGATAACTAGGGGTCTTCACATCCTTAAGGTGGGAGCGCAATAAGCCCGTGAGGATAAAGTGCATTAGGTGTTTGGACCGCCCACAGATGAATGAATGAATGAATAGAAAATGTTCCTCTTTGTCCAATATTAACGTTTTTGTAAAAGCCTGCAAAGATTCGGTTAGAGTAGACTGTTTTTCACTGCAACTAGCTAGTTATGGAACTCAATTCATGAAAGTCTCCATCTTGCAATCCAGCAACTTGACGGATTTGTAACAGTTTAGCCATTTGCAAGAAGACAGTTTTGGAACAGGATTCGAATGCAAGTAGACCTGTTTGATTCTGTTTTAATTTTAAACATTTAATTTATATAACAATGAGTGAGTTTTGCAACTTCAAGTGAGTTTTAAAATGTGTATTTCAATTGTACCAATCATATGTAATCAAAATACAATTTTTTTGTCAACTAGCCGTTTTTGGAAATGCACGACTCATTTCATCAAAACACAGCCATGCTCATTCATGATTCCAAGTAAAATATCATATGCTAGGCAACTGAAAATTGAAATCTAGGCAGAGAAAAGTTGGTTCTTACCTTCGAACAATACTCCTGGGCTAACAATGTTCATCTGCCTCTCTAAGTCGAAAGCTCAAAGGTTTATATTGTTGGGCAGAAACAATCTTAGACGGATTGTAAAAATCCTTAATGGTCACTGCCCAAGTACCACCTCGAAAAAATGGGGCTGGTCTAGGAAGACTCCTGGCGATTCTGCTTCCTTGGGATTGAATCGGCTCAACACCTGCTGTGCGAGTGTGAGTGCAGGAGACCCATCGTACTTGGAAGTGCTTTGGTAGAGGTCCATGATATTGATTCCAAGGCCCTCCTTGGTTTCATAAGAGACCTGGGAGATATCTGGGATCATCATTAAAGGGAAAACCTTACCACAATAATGGAGGCCCAGTGTTAGGGAGACGTTGGACTCCTCTATTCCATAAAAAAAGTTAAATATCAAACCTAATTCTTGTTATGATCAGGGTAGAAACAAATATTTATGGATTATTGGCAATTTATCGCATTGTACAGTTAATAAGTCTGCCCAGTTTGTTACTGGTGTTATTTTTGTTTGGTTCATGGACTTTTGGGAATAACAACATAATTAAAACAACAATGTTTAAAAAAAACAACATAAAATTGTTGTTTCTCACTCTGAAATTTATTTAAATAATACACAGTAGTTCAACAATTTTAATGGCTCTATTCAATCGGAGTGAAATAATTCGATGATACAGCTGAACCGCTGACGTGAGTTGAGCGAATTTCCAAAATTAAGTTTTTATGTTTTACGGTTTCAACCCCCCCCCCCCCCCCAGTCGGTTTTAACCAACTTTTTGTGGAATTGGTCTACTCACAAAGGCAATGTACAAAATATATTAATTAGTAGAATTTGTTTGCAGCAGAAAAACACGCTAAAGCTTGGTAGAATGGTTGCGAGATACTCTGTATGCAGGACTTCTAAATTCAAATTACATTTTAGAAACACAGCTTTCAACACATACAACCTTCTAGCCACACTTGAGTTGCTAACATTTGTGTATACAGGTTAGAGTAAAAATCATCTAAATAAATGTCTAGTTATATTTAAACATAAATATGTCAGATTTTAATAAGCACTTACCTATTAGAACTGAAAGAAATATTTCTCGTAAATGTAGCGTCCTGAACGTTATTCCTTGCACTATCAGTTAAAATATGTGGAACCCGAGCAGGCACATTTCCATCCGCATTCTTTAACTTTCTCACTTGCCACAAATTCTTATTTAATGAGTTACTCATTGTATTGTTAAAACATTGTGTACAATTTATGTATTTGTGTATAAGCTTATTTAACAAAACACTATTTTTAAACAAACGTACATTCTTTGCTTGAACTAATTCTTTGATCAAAACATCACTTTCCGACAGTGTCCGATTCACTTTGTTTGTCAATGTTTTGGAAAACTCTTTAAATAAAATCTTCACAGTGTCCGGTGACAGCACGCCCCCTTCTTTGGATAATGCTGATAGAAGTTTTTCTAGTTTAACGTTATCATCAAAAATATACCTGGATTTCTCGTTAGATCTAAACAGAACACTATTCTCCTCATTTTTGTACGGCCGAATGTTGGCAATATTGTCGTAGTCTTCTAAAACCTTGCTTTCTTTTTGTTTTTCATTTTTATTGATTACATACTCTTCTTCCTCTTTATCATCTTGTTCGTGAAAGTGCGTGTGTTGAGTACCGGACTTGGTAGAATTGCAGTCACCTCCGTCAAAGTCGCAAGCTGATACATTGCAAGGAACATCGCACGTCTTATCGCCAACCCAACTCCAAGGGCACAAGGGAGTGCAATCAGGTACTGGCCATGATAAGTATACCTGAACATATTCATTTTATAGAAAGAATAAAGATGAAAAGAAATTGCTTTGGTCAAAATACTACTGTATCATTTAGTTAATTTGATTTGAATTTTAACTATAGCTCCTATGATGAATTTCTTGATAGAATAAAACTTAAATACTGATTCTTACAACTAATATATTTATATTAAAGACCACTAAAGAATACCGTTGCGTGGCGGCCAATAGGATGGGTGCGCAGCGTTCCCATATCTACACTGCTGGTATTTACCGCTCGAGGCTTGAGTGCACATTTTAAAGAATTATAAATGCGTTGAGTCAGCCGCATTCAGTTAGAAGCGTGGGAAGAACGTGACAACGTCGCACTAAGATGGAGCGTTCAAGGTCTCGGAGTACACAAGCCCGTCCCTCAATGGTATTCTTTCGTAGTCTTTACTTTAGTCATTTAGTCTCAAACATGTTTCAAAGATAGAGTCACCATTTTCGGTAATGCACGAGCTAAAGTAATCAAACTATAACTGATTGAGGATTATTGCAACTCGTGCATCACTGAAGATGGCGACTTTGACATTGAGTAAAAGCAATAGTTAAATTTGATGTTATATTTTTATTCATCATATGTCTTCTCACAAGTCAAACTCAATACTTATTTATAAGTATTAAATGTTCTATTTAGCTTATCAAATAATTATATATTATAATGAGGTTGTATCCTAATATATAGGAGTCGGACATTGATATACAAAACAAATATCATAATTCTGAAAGATAGGCTTCTACGGTCACAAACATTATTATTATGTACTTGGACTTCGGAGATCCACCGCATGGCTATTGTCTGCACATTGAGTACAGCCGACGTTTCGGGCACTTTACAGATGTCCATTTTCAAGGCTTAACAAATGTCAAGTGTAGTGAGAAGGCCTGAGGTTATATAGTCCTGGGAGTGGACCGTTTATGCCTTTCGGACAGAGTTCTGAATGACAACTAACCTACATATATTATTTACCATGTCCCCAAGAGAGAAAAATTCTCAGCTTACGATCATTAAAGGGTATGTCAAAAGGATCAGATACTTTTTAAGCATATCAAATATGATAAAATAGTGAAAATCTGTTTTTTTTTATATTTAACCAAAAAAATCCCAAGAAGACACTATATTTTCACTATGTTATACATCAAGATAACCTGAGTAAATCTACCCTAAACATCAAACAAGTGCTTGATGTAATTATTGAAGTTGTAAATAATATTAGATTTAAAGTCCTTACTTACAAACTGAGTTCAAGAGTATCTTGATTCAATGCTGTTTGGATACAGTGATGTAGCATTCTTCTACACATACAAAAAAAATAGGGTGACAGTGCAGGAGGGTGTTTTCAAGCAAGTTTGGGAGTTAATAGAGGAAATTTTATTAAGTACTGCTATCTTATACTTGCATTTTGCACAAATTTTCTGTCATATGAACGAGTTGAAATTTAAGCTATATACAAGAAATTTATTTACTTACGATCTTAAAGGGTTTAAAATGCAACTACTTCTATTTGAAAAACCGCTAAAAAAAGACTTCCCGAAGCTAAAAACAATAATCCCAGTAGTGGAAGGCAAACTTGTAATCAACGAGAAAAGTGTGAGAAAACTCCATGATGAATTCGAACAGAGTTTTCAAGACAAGAATGAAATATTTTCAGTGTTCCATTTAATTTGGACTACAAAGCAGTGAGAACAGAATTTCACCTTGAACTGAGTTGCAGGGTAATACTAAGTTGAAGCAGTTGTTTCTTAACATCACAAAATCGGAGTTTTACAAGTCGTTATCGTAATCAAGAATCCTAAATTTAAGTCATGTTCAGGAGATGCTACACTTGCATCCTCCTAAAGCTGTGAACGAATGTTTTCTAAAATTAAACTTCCAAAAATTGGTGTCTGAAACTGATTGACAGAATACCTTAATATTGTTACAACCCAATATTAAGAAATTTTTAGAAAAACACTCACAGTTACATTCATCGCACTTCCTTCCTGCGCTTTCAATCATTCATTGAGTTTTGTAACAACTCGTCATGATTCAACAAAAAATAATTTATCTATGTATTTTTTTAAATAAACTTTGTCGGTTCGCCTAACTAGTTTTCTTTTCCCTCTGGCCCTCTCCTACAAAAGTGTGCCCATCACTGATCTAGAGAAACAATGACCAGGTTTTGATGAAGTTTTTTTACCATTCTGTAGTCGATTTTTGGTGAATAGTTTAATGAAACAGAACCAAATGATTAGTCTACAACTGTTAAATATTTATCATTTTCTACGCAAATTCACCTTTTGGCTACCATCCTTTGTGATAAAATCTTCAGGCCAAACTTCTTCACCAAAAAATATATCATCATTTATGTACAAGAATTTTACAGAGAGTCCAGGTATTCTGAAAACAAAATTAAAATTGTATGAAACATATACTAAAGAAAAAGTTATGGGTATGGTGGACAAATTATTTGTGTATTATATTTCTGTATCCCACTTATTCAAATTAAACTATATCTTTATAAAAATGATACAAACTTAGAAATGGATCAACACAATAGCTAAACAGAAGTATCACACCGTCAGTCGATATTTAAATACTGTAAAAAATGTATTATACATTCATCTGTATATACAAAAGAATAAGTACTGACTGACTGATTCAAATCAACGGACAGTCAAAACTGTGGTAGCTAGAGATTTAAGGGTCTTCTATACCTTGCATAAAACAGCAAAAATATGCACTTCGTACTATCGTGTTTCGAACGCCGTTTTTCAACCTAAAAAGTTGTGAAACATCTTAAATTGTTCTTAAAGGCTTTGTGCTTCTGTCTTATATCTCATAATTGAAATAAATCGACGGCAACTTATTTTAATCAACAGTTTAACTGAGTAAAAATCGATTACTTTTAATACATTTTTTGGGAGTTTTAAGCAATAATTTCCATATTTTAAGCTAACACGTAAAAAATAGAAAGCATTCTTTATAACTTGAAGTAGTTTCCCAGATTATTAATTTATAAATAGAATCCGAAACACGTTATTACGAATGCATGTTTCAACGATTTTGCGGCTTTAGTCAGACCTTTCGTATTAAAATCATACGGTACACTCGGGAGTTTTCTTCAAGGTAAAGAAGAGCCTTAAATCTTTCAGAGTACCTTCATAGTTCATACCATTATGTAGAGGTGCACGAAGAAGGAATTTTGTAAAATAGTGATTTTAAATGGTTGAAAATGTTCAAAATACAGGGGATCACCAATAGACAGGAAAAAGATAAACAGCTGATTTGAATCAAAAGCTTAGCAACACAATTCTAGTTGTGACCTATACTGAACCAACACATGTATGTTGAATGCATTTACATTCATTACCATAGTAATCAACTTAAAATTTAAAATCGGTTACAGTAGAACCACTCTTAACCGGCCTCAGATCAACCGGTCCTCGGATTAACCAGCCTATCCGATGTAACTACAGAGTTTTTTTTTCTCTTACAGATAATATTACTGTAACTGGCAGAAGTCTCAATTATTGATTGTTTCACGGATATTTAACAGAACGTAAAGTTGGGTGATGCAACTTTAGATGTGCAATGTATATTGTGTTAGTGTTGTGGCAGGCATAACATGGGAGAGGGAGCGTGAGTATGATTCCCCTCTTGCTTTTGCGGCAACCGTATTTTTTCTTAGAATCAATCGACAGAACAGCATCCTTTGTTTCTTTTTCTTCGTCTGTTGCTTTGTCGGAACCTTTACTGAATTTTGTGGGAGCAAAATATGTAATATTTGTGACATATTGAGCAGCAAAAAGATTAAACGTCATTAGACGTGATGTATGAAAATGGAGAGACTTGGCTTTAAAAAAAATCTTTGAAAGTGTAACATCTTCAACTTCCCAAAGTAGAATAATAATATAGAATAAGCCAATAAGTCAATTTTAGCATAAGTCCAAGAGAGCATTTTTAATTTGAATTTAATTTATATGTCATCATGTTTTTGAAAGAGAGCTTAAATATTAAAAGTATTTAACATAAAGGACATAGACCCAAAGTGCGTGTGTAAATCTCATCATCTATGACAGAACAGTTCAGAATTGACAATCTCAAATGTAACCAGACAATTTAAATCGATCCATATCCAGATTGAGTTGTGTAAGTTAAAAATCTAGTGAATCACTTATCATTGAACATGGAATCGAAAAGTCACAAGAAACTTTGAACTCAATATTCCATAAACCAAACAGCGGTGAATAATATCTATGCGTCATGTTCCGGTTTGAAAATACCATGTGAGGAAAAACATCCGTCTTCTCACTCTGTTAGCAGTAGTCTTACAGTCAAGTCATGTTTTAGTTGTATCGTATAACTTGTGTGAAATATTTTACTGTATTATGTTTTAAACCATTTAGAAAGATTACAGGTTAACTGTAAATGAAGTTAATAAATAACTAATGAGCTTGACTTGTGAGAAAGTAACTTAGATAAAATAAAACCTGAACACAAAATCTCACAATAAATACGTTTACTAACCTCAA
>JAGFPH010004263.1:10128-34779 GCA_018207615.1 Philaenus spumarius
TTATAGTTTGGTTACTGTAGCCCGTGCATCACTGAGGATGGCGACATTGTCGTTGAAACGCGTTTGAGGTTAGTAAACGTATTTATTGTGAGATTTTGTGTTCAGGTTTTATTTTATCTAAGTAAATGAAGTTAACCGCCGATTCATCCTTGGATTGAAGTAATACATTTGGATAATGGACTTGGAACATTTCACTTTATGGAAACCATGAGGTTAACTACATCTCATCTTATCAATAACAAGAAGCAATTAGAACTTCATGTGTTAAAATCAGTGGGTTTT
Source organism: Philaenus spumarius (assembly GCA_018207615.1). Classification (NCBI taxonomy): domain Eukaryota; kingdom Metazoa; phylum Arthropoda; class Insecta; order Hemiptera; family Aphrophoridae; genus Philaenus; species Philaenus spumarius. Next base: position 10,411 of record JAGFPH010004263.1, read on the forward strand.
AGATCGACAGTATATTTTAATTAAGAAATTCCATGGTATGTACAGTGCACTTAAAATCTTTTCAATTTATAAGTCACCTGCTCTCTTTGAAATTTTTGTATAACTTGTACTATATTTGTCTATGATTAGATTGTTGTTTGCTATAAATATTATATTAATAAATGTCGAAGGTCATTTCTAGATTGTCTACTTTGTTTGGCTTAATCCGATCCTCTTCACATTTCTACAATCAGGTCATAGAAATCACAACCCGAGATAAAAAATTAAAGTAGAGTCTAGCAGTCACTACACAAAATCAAATTTATTTATTATGTTTTTTTTTTGTAAGCCGAGCAATTTACAAAAGTTAAAGAACAGAAAAAAAATACGGTAACTGATGTTTTTTAAACAATGATACAGTATATGTAAATTCGGTTTTCAAAGTTTAAAATGTTTAATTTGTTGGTGTTTATGTATGTATGTACTTACAATAAACTGAGTTGCAATAACGTCTTATTAGCTTGTTTATTTATGAAATAGGTAGGTTAATTTTGAACAAAAATCTATTTTTTACGGGAACCTCGGATCAACCGGCCAAACACGTTACCGGCCAGGGTCTCAGTCCTGACTAGACCGGTTAAGAGGGGTTCTACTGTAGTCATTTTTCACAACCCACAGCTTCTTTACGTTAAGTTAACAAAATAAAAACAAACACCAATAAAAAATGCTTACTATATTATAATCGAGACTCCTGTTGTTACACATTATAAATAAAACAGCTGGTTTGAATCGTAAGCAAGCTTAACACAACAACCCTTAGGTTAGGCCTATACTGAACCAACACACATTTCTTGAAAACATTTACATTTATTACCATAGCAACCAACTTGGAAAATTTAGAATCAGGTAATTATTCTTCACATCCGACAGTTGTTTTAGGTGGGGTAGTGCAAACACCAACAACAAAAAAGGCTTACTACTTCATAATTATTCTAACAACTAACACTATCAAAATTATGCTAACTTTATTCTGACTAGGTCTGAAATACTGCTTTACCGCATTACATTTTGATATTTTATAACTTGAAAAATGCATCTCTCCTATATAAAATAAAAAATTCTCTGTCCTAATCAACCGTTATTCCCGTGGAAATATTAGGGTGTACAATAATCTGTTTGCATTTGCTTCTGTAATTCTCGCAGGGGTTGGCGAGAGAAGAGAGCAGGGGTTGAAGTCCTCTAGAATATATCATAAGACATATATCTAGTAAAACGATATACACAGTGTCTTACATTGAAACATTAAATACAGTAAAACTCCAATTATTCAAATCGCTGATTATCCGAATAGCTTTCAGAATTTCAGAAAAAAAATTTGACGTGATCGTACTGCGATTTGAAAAATAATGATTCTGTCTACGCACGCTATTATCCTTCCCTCCTCGAAGATAGTGTAGGCGCCAGCTGTCAAACGGATTAATACAGTAATACAGTCAAACAGTTTACTTTGACCGAGATGTTCAGCAAGCAATGACATTCATTTATGTACATACGCTTAACATGTAAAAGTATTGTATTTTCATTTAGTTAATTAAAGGCTCTTTTTATTTAAAAATACAGTAGTTTTGTTCTCCCATTTTCAACATACGTGTAGTAATTAATTAACCTTTTCGAGACTAACATAGACTAAATCCTAATACGTGCTCAGACTAGGTTATTTCAAGCATGGGGCAATGCGTCTGGCTTTGTATGCCTAGTGCTAGGGAGAGGTTTGTTTTACTCATATTAATTTATTATTTTCAAATTATTTTTAACATTTTCAGGTATACAGTACAATTCTATGATTTGTTCTCTACAATTTGCTATAGTAAAATTTCATTTTTGAATAAACCAAATATTACTAATTAATTTTTCAAAATAGGTTTCGACAAAACCTAGCAATCGGGGTCTGGCAACATGATTTTCATCTCTCTATTTTCTACTGTTGGCTAGTACATCCTATCAATAGTCGAAATAGTTCATTATAAAGCTAATAGATTGTAGCAAATGCCAGTAAAATAATTATATTAGTCGCGTTAATGCGATGATAGTATTCAAACGTTAAAGTTATAAAACGTGTATACACGACCATAGTATGTGCAGATAGTTTATTCCAGGCGCGTAAACGCAAAGCAAGTCCCGAAAAGGTTAAAATACACAATTTTTCCAATTATCCGAATTTTTGATTATCCGAATGGGGTCCGGTCCCAACTGATTCGGATAACTACTTTTACATATACACTACACTGATGATGATGATGATTTGGTCATCAAAACGATTTGAGTATTGAACATTTTTTGTAAGAAACTTTGATCTGCTTATTATTTATTAACCATGTGAAATTAGATCCCTGCTTAGCCGTGCGGTTACTCCCTTTCTTCAACCTTAAACTGTTCTCGTTACATAAGTCCATTTGTTACAATTAATTCTTTTATCTTTTTCTGACACTAAAGGTTTCACTTGTGCTTGAAAATATTATTATCACTGTTAATCAAATACTGTTACATTCATGTTGTAGCATAATAATGGGTGCCGCATGACTAATCACGTTATGGTTTAATTAATGAATTGCTTTTCATTCTATTTACACTATTGACCAAAGATACTTGGTGGAACTACATTTTAATGAAAAAAAAAACACAGTATTTAGTAAATTAACCTATATTTTAGAACTCTATTTTGACTAACATACCTGTGTACATGAGCCTCAATTGCAGGACTGCTGAATGTGGGTAGGTCCGACTTATTTGTAAATATGATGTTATGCGGTACGATCGTGATTCGTGGATTTGACAGGTCCAACCAATGGGGTATTTGCCCATTGGTTACAATATATACTTTTCGAACCCAAGGAGCAAACTTTTCCAACGAACGTAACGAGTATCGTAGCTCCTACAAAAAATTTCAGTATTTGTTTTGTTAATATTTTCAAAATTAACTTTCAGTTCAATTTTATTAGTGGCCTAGTTAGTGGCTTACAGTAGTATATATCAAATATCTGGTGTTACACATATTGTATTATTTCCTTTAGTTGGCAATATCAAAATTTGTTTGAAATGTTGATTACTGGTTATTTAAATATTAATGGTCCTCTGTCATAGCTCAACGGCTATGGTACTTGCCTCATAAGCAAGACGTCCCGGGTTCAAATCCCGCGGGGGACCATAAAATATTAAAAACCCAAAAAAACATGCTCGTTAGCCGAAAGGCCCAAAGTGGCATGGAAAGCAAAAAAAAAAAAAAAAAAAAAAAAAAAATTAATGGTGAAATTACAACACATGCCGTAATTCGAGTTTATTCGTGTCTATTTCGATCTCTGTCTTACATTAGATATGTATAGGTCACTAGTCACGGCCATGGGTCGCCGCCGGGGTGGAGTACCTGGTACCTTATAGTTTGATTAATGTAGCTCGTTTATTACTGAAGATGTTCACATTGTTGTTGAAACGTGTTTGAATAAATAAACATATTAATTGTGAGAATTTGTGTACAAGTTTCATTCTATCAACTATGATTATAGTTAATTTACCACATATATTTAGAAAACAATATCTAAGTGACTCACAATAATTGCAACTTACTTCTTTATCTTCAAAGCGGGAGGGAGCAAAATCCAATGTGTTAAGTTGCGAAGGCAGTTCAAGAATGTAATAACCTCTTGTTATATTTAATACCACTTTATGATCAACGGCTAAGAGTCTCCAAGGCTTTCCCTGAAATAGAAAACTAGTAAATATACACTCGTACCGAGGCAAGTGGTGAATTGAAATTAATAACACTACAATGAAGATGAATTCAAGGTTATTGATGAAAATACTTATAATTCCTTTAAATTTAAATGCCTTTCTAACCAACTTTTTTTATATCCAGGTATTCGAAAAATAATTTGACACTGAAAAAAGGTTTGATATAACGCAAATAATTGAGCCAAGTAAAGTTGTAATGATCGGCTGCTAGCCAATAGGCTATTACATTCGTCTGTTACTAAATTTGGGATATTTATAAACTAAACTGCATGCTTTGCCCGCCTTCCTCCTTTCAACCTCCATACACACATTCTGACAACTAAGTAATAATAATTTATTTTTAAATAATGTGTAGGTTAATCTTAACCTCAAAGATAAAATAAACTATAATATTACATGCCTGAATCAAATTATTAAGAAAACAACAGCTATAATTGTTACAATAAAGGTTAAAAAGAACTGACTTAGGCCTGCGCTTAATCACAAACCTAACATAAAAATTAAAAATACAAATTACAGTAGAACCTTGGTTATCCGAGCCTCGGTTATTCAAGTTTCCATATTGACCAAGGCAAATTAAAAAAATTACTTTTGTTAAAAACAATTTTGTTAACTTACAAATAAATGTAAGTTAACTGAATTGATTTCGATAGAGGATTCATAGCTCAAGAGGATTTCTCAATAAATGAATTTATAATAAAATCTTTTTTAGATTGAACAGAAAGAAAACAAAACTGTCGTTTGCCTTGACCATCCTAAAAACATTTCCGCTCTTACCCAACACAATAGTATGTTGACCTTTAGCGGACAGGTAGTGTATTGAATGACGAAGGTGTCTTGGGCCTGTTTACACTCCCCTCCTCGCGGCTTCGTACTTAGGACGCACCATCCTTTCCCAAAAGTTGTTTTTCCCCTGCTATTGTATTTTGTTCTTTTGTTTTTAGTCGGTGTTAAACTTTGTGAATGAGAGTGTTATTGCGAGTGGAAACCGAATGCGTGTTGTTTTATCTTTAAATCAAAAATTGGAAGCCATTAAACGATTAGATGGAGGAGATTCAATAAGAAAAGTAGCAAAATATTTAGGTATTGGGGAAGTGATTGCCGGGGATTGAAGGCAAAATAGATCGGAAATTGAAGAGTGGGAATCTCAACGGTATTCAAATAAAGAAGAGGCTAGACTATCAATGAAAAAAGTGAGCGTTAAAAAACTTCAGAGGCATTGTTTCTGTGGCTTTCATTACAGTCTCTTACTGTATCCAATTTCTTTAATTTGAGTACATTATCAAACCTTCTTTGTTTTCTAAAAACTATATTATTTAAAGCCAAATAAAAAAGATTTTGTAGTAAGTATGACTCAAAATCAGCCTATAACGATGTAAATGACTCGCACCTCAGTGGTTTTCTCATGGCCTACCGTATTATCCAAGGTCTGCCTGGTCCCAATTACCTTGGATAATCCAGGTTCTACTGTATCTTAAAATTATGAAACAACTGTTAGTGGAAATTATACTGAGAAATAAGTAATTAGTAATTAATTCAATTTCATTAAAAGTTATCTGCTATGATTTTTCTGAAAAAGTTTATATTTCAAGACTTCTTAGCAGAATTTACTTCAATTGGCAAGTTTTAATCATGTTAAAATCTTTAATGTCAAATTCCATGAAACACTACTGTTTCAGGAAAAATTTATAAACATTTTTTATAGTTGTGCAATTTTATTTATTTTACTGTTATATTACATTTTATAATATAGCTATAGCTATACAAACAGGTAACATTGTCAACAAAACAAAACATAGAAAATATAAAAACAGGTAATATTTAGAGTGCCTTAAAGCTAATTTATACTAACCTAATTACAAATTTAAAACATCACATTATCATTTAAAAATTCATTAACATTATAGTAAGCTCTCTCTATCAAAAACTCTTTTACACATTTTTTTAAAAAACAAACATTTTTAATTTCCTTAATGTGCAGAGGAAGCTTATTGAACATTTTTTTGTCCATATATTCACTAGTTCTTTCATATATATTAAGGCGATGTTTAGGTAGTTGGAAGTTTATTTTGTTCCTGGTCCCATATTGATGAACATTTTGTTCATTCAACAAAACATCATGGTTGGCCTTAATAAATATTAGGCATTTCAAAATATACAAAGATGGAAGTGTCAACAGTCTCCTCTCCCTAAAAATTGTTTTGCATGAACTAGTTTTACTCAAACCATACATGCAACGGACATACTTTTTCTGAATCTTAAAAATTGAAATTAAGGGTCTGCTCCAGTAAACGAGAAATCAACAGGAATAGCTAGAGCCTCTCACTATATCCCTATCTAAACAGTGCAATTTCTTGTGCTGACATTGCCTCATTTCAAACCATTTTATAAGTCTATCTTTTGTAATTGAGTGTTGAAAAAAAAACTGAATATTCTTTATAAAATTTCGGATCCAACTTGCAGATTATTTTTCATTATTATTTTTTTATTGTGCTACGAAAAAAATTCAAACTTTGTACTGACAAAATGTCAATATTGTTACTTACATAACAAATTTTTTTTAAATGTAAATTGCAAGACGGATGCGTATTGTGACTGTGCTTAAAGTGAGACCTTGCAAACAATTTTATGATAAAAAGTAAACGAAATAAATGGTTTGAAATTTAACATTGCTTTTTATGGGATAAAAATCAAAGATGGCCGCCACTACAGCAGACCCTTAATCCTGTTGCACCTCCCCAAAGCAAAATTCCATATTGCATGACAGAGCAAAAATTGCCATGGTGAATCATTAATCTGGTTTTTAAATCAATTGTATTTCTCAATACGGACATTTGGAAGCATGAAGTATTCAACTTTTTTGAAAGTATCTTAAAAAAAGGCTTCCAGTTCAAATTTTTGTCAATATAAAGTAACAAAATTTTTGTCATATCTATGGAATTATGCTCTACACCTTCAAAACTGACCTTTATTTCTATTGGCTGTCTACTCTGCCAAGATTTAAATTTGATGATTTGAGTTTTTTTACCATTTAACTTTAACCCATTATTATTACAGTACAACCTCGTAAGTCGGACCAGCCAGGACCGCAACCGATCGGTCATGACGAAAATCTGTGTTAGCCACAGAAAGAGCATAAAACATAAAAAAATTAAAATACACTTTATACTTACAATATTTTCCTTTATTACCGAGAAAAACACTTTAAAAATATTTACTCGTCACAATAAAACCAAAACCCATCTGTGGACTGTACAGGTATGTCTACTTTTTGGGGAAAAAGCTTGTAAGCTTCTGTTGCGACAGCTTCGAGTAACGTTTACGTGCCACATTGCAAACAAACTCGGTTGCATGAACTAGGCGGAAACACGATTAAGCGATCAAAATGCATATTTTCATTTATTGCAAACCGGTACGGGACCCGGATATCCGACTTAACGAGGTTGTACTGTAACAACAAAACATACATTTTTTCAAAACCGGACATCAAACGACAGACAAACTGGGATCTAAAGACCATGAAGGTGTGCATTGAATCGTGTACAAATAATGTACATACCTTAGTCATTGTATCAGTTCTATTGTAGTATAAAACCCGGTCACCCTTTCTCAAGCATGTGTACATCAATTGTTAAATCTAACCTTTACGTAACACACATGCAAACGCTCGTGCACACAACAAATTAGAAAATAAAACTACAAGTATGTACCTCTAAAAGAGCGGATACATGATGCTCGGATATTAACTGGGCATATGCTACGTGAGAATACACCCATAGAGAATGTACCACTCTTCCTATCCATCCTTCTAGTTGTTGTTTAGTCAGAAAGCCAATATCCTTCACCACACAACTCAGTGCTATTGTGTCATTTGGTGAGTAAACGTTTACTGCAGTTTTGTCTGCGGATTATCATAAATATAAGAAGAATTTTAAGTGTAAATTATCAAGTGAAACAAGAAATACAATTATTCTAGTCGTTTATACAGTAGAATGTCGGTAGTTCGAGCTAATTGGGGCTAAAACCAGCTCGAAATACACCAAGCTTTGATTAGATGGAAATAAAACAAAAAAAAGTATCTTTTTTTATATTCTTCTTTAGTGGGTTCAAGAAATAGTTAAACAATACACAGAACAGGCCTACATCTGTCATTGATAAATAATATTACTAAGTTCAAAAGAAACACAAATTTAAATTTCAAACAAATTGTCCAGAATTGTTTGTTTAAAAATATACGAGGGTAGGCTGAAAAGTAATGCACACATGCTTGTAGAACGCGAACGAAATGACTTTCAGAAGCACGCTGGGTGGCATGTGGAAGTAACATTCCCACTCTACGCCTTGCGTTCATCCAGTGCATTTTGAGCAGCGCAAGTATGGCAATGTATTCTAGTGGTATGTCAACGCGAGTTAAACAGAGTGCTGTTATCGGATTTTTAACTGCTGAAAAAATTAATCCTACTGAGATTCATCGTCATTTAAAGGCTGTTTATGGTGACGATGCTGTTGATAGGTCTACTGTAAATCGATGGGTAGTCAAATTCAGTGGTTGCGAGCCTGGTAAAGCCTTAATTATTGATGAAACACGCAGCGGATGTCCGATCACTGCCACAAACGAAAAACATTGCAATCTCGTCGATGATTTGATTCAAAATGCCTGGCGAATCACTCAAAAGCATATCGCTAACCATATTGGAATATCCAAGAAAAATGTTGGCATCATTATTGAACAATTGGGATACCATAAAATCCGTGCACGGGTACCACGCCGTGTCACAGACGAGAAGAAACAGCGTTGATTGGAATGCTGCGAGCAGCTTTTACAGCGCTAACGTGACTAAGAAGACCACTTTTTTTTTTAAATATTGTGACGAGGGCGAGTCATGGGTCCATCATTATGACCCGAAAGAGAAAAGACAGAGCGCTAAATATCGACATCCGTTTTCTCCTCAGATGAAAAAGTTCAAAACACAACCATTTGCAAAAAAAACCTCTTTTGGCTGTATTTTGAGATGCTGACCGAGTTTATATGACCGATTATCTGGAACGAGGCGCAACGGTAAATTCTTCTCGGCATATAGAGATTCTAAAACACCTCCGACCTTGAGTTTGTCGTGTTAGAGACAGCCTGGCGCCAATAATCTTGCAACATGATAACGCTCTTCCACAAATCTCTCGCCCATCTGAAGTGGCTCTGCACCTGAAGTTTGAACCGATTCCGCACCCTCCTTACTCCCCGATCTTGCGCCTTGCGATTGTAATTTTTTTCCTCTACTCAAGAGAGACCTCAAGGGTAATCAAAACACCTCGGACGCTGAGGTGAAAGCAGCTATCAAGTCCTGGATTCGAGAGAAGTCGGAAGAATTTTTCAGTGACGGAATGAAAAAACTTGTTACACGTTAGAAGAAATGTGTTAGTCTTAATGGTGAATATGTTGAAAAATAAATATATGATTTTGAAGCTTAAGAATTGTGCTTTAATGTACTTTTTGCCCGATCTTGCTATTTCTTTTTGTCCGTGTTTTACAAGCATGTGTGCATTACTTTTCAGCCTGCCCTCGTAGCTTGATTTAAAGCCGCTACAACATGCTATCTTCTAAAAAGCAAGGTGTTAGTCCGCATACTTCAACTTTTATACTATTTACACCAATGACCAACTTGGTAGAACTAAATTTTAATGAAAAATCAAACACAATATTTAGTAAGTTTTACAAAATTTATTGAGTCTTGCTGATCATGGTTTCACCAGGCAGCTTAACACAGGTTTGTAAAGACCCCCACCTTGTACTAATTGATCAGGTAGAATTCTTTTCTCTCCCTTGCTTAAAATACTGTCTTCCCTATGACAATAGGTCTCCCACCACACCATTTCCCTTTACATTTGTTTGTCACCCAAGTAACCTAACTTTTTTTCTTGTCACTCAATATTAGGCTTAAAATAAAATATTTTTAATGAAAAAATATACAGCAACAACGAATAAACGTAGACCGAAAATACGTGTACATATTTCAATTTCTTTCAATTTAAAAGAAACACACTGACATAAGAGATGTGCACACTATGTACTGTTTCCTTTATATTCGGACAACTAAGGTGACGATTGTGAACGGTCCCCGAAATATGTGTCGCTGCTGTATCTAGTTACAGTGAAGTCCCGGTAATTCGAGTTGCAATAGTCCGAGGTTCCGTGTATTCAAGCCACAGATAGCATCGTGAATATACAATAATATTATAGAAAGAAATTTCTCCCGCCACTATGAAATTCCCCACCACTCACTTACAAAGTCACTCGTCACCACTCCAGACGTGTCTAAAAATGAATTAGTTCCACTACTCTATTGTGTTTGAGCGTTATTTACATTTGGTTTCCATGCTTTGGTTTATTATGAAACATCTCATTTAATAAATGGAAGTGTTTAATGTGCTTTTTTACTTAAAAAAAATAATGAGTTCTAAGAGTAGAAGAAAGTTTGTTCCATTGAAAATGAAGCTCTTAAGAGAACAGACATTTATAGCCGAATGTTCAATAAAAAATACTGTATATTTAATAAAACTTCAATTTTTGCGGTTATACGAGGACTATAAATGGTAGTTTTATTTTAACCTCTGCATGTTCCGTGTGATTTGAGTACTCTCGGTCCCATTTAATTCAAAATATCGGGACTCTACTGTATTTTTAAACGTGTAAGAGTAAGTATTGTGTACATTTGATAGTGACTGATAAAAAATCTAAACGTATCATAAAGAAACGACAACCAAAATCAATAAGGATTGTTTGACATGGTCATAAAAAAGTAATTGTAAATTGTGACTACTGTTTTCTTCGTTTTCTTATGATGCCCAACATTACGCTTTGGGTTAACATACTACAGATTCCTCACGCCAGCAATGAACCCCGAGAGGGGAAGTAAGGCCGGTCCCCACGCTGTGTTTGTTGTGTCCAACGTCACCAGTACAACCTCAATAAAAAAAATAGACCTCTTTTCTTCGCTGTACACCCTGTTTGTCACTGTAATGTAACGGTAAGTATAAGTGATAAACACATTTTTCTTAGTGAACAGGACGTGTAAAAATTAGTTGTTTTATTTATAAATATACACAAGTGTCACAAAAAAACCGTATAGTGCTATAATACAGGATCGGATTCTATGCATTATAATAAATTAAAATATTCAGAAACATTTTATGAATTCGGGTTAGTTTATTTTAGTTTTTTGTTAGTTTTTTATACTGGAAATATGTGAACCAAGTGTTGACAAATCTTTTGCGCATGTGTTAAAAATTATGATGAGAATGAGTTCTTGGAATCGACAATAATAAAGAGAGCAGGAAGGCAGGAAGTATTTCCTGAGATACCCTTCCCGTTACATCATCCTATTTACTTTTCCCACACAAATTTCGTATGTGTATTAACTAACTTTCACCAACCTGGCGACTAACAATACAATGTTAAAAGAATACAAAACCTAAAACTAACTTTAACCCTGGAACTGTTAAACTGCACAATTGTGCAGTTTTCCACGCATAAAACACTGAACTTCGCCGTGCGTGACATCTCAACTTGTATTGAATATTTCACCCACTAAAAATCATCCAATCGCAATAATTCAGAAACCGTTGGAAAGTAAATGATCTATGCTTTAACTTTTGTATTTACAAGTTTTTTCTAATACGTATATTTACATACGTAATCATCGTTGCAGTTTTTGAGTTTTCTAAAAGCCAATGTCACGCGAATTTTAATGCGCCAAAACTTTTTCCAGTTTCTATGTCTCTCAATACAGCCCGCCCAGTATTTTTCTGAGTTATATCTGTATACTGAAGGATTCATCACACTGTTACCTATCTGAAACTTCCATCCAATCAAAAATCGGAAAAATAGTTCAAAAGTTGTGGCGCGTTTTGTAGACCCTTGCAATTGGTCAGATTTCAACCAATAAAACAGCACATTTTGCGTTCGAGATATCTCTTATAATTCGAATTATTTCAATAGACTTTTTTATATCTATTTATAGACCAAAGTTCAATCTTTCGTTTGGTATAAAGGAAACTAAAATTGACTGGTTAGGTGTTATTCAAACAGCGGTTGAAATTTCATATTTGCGCAGAATTCATACTACCGCTTGAGATTGCAAAACAAAGCTATTTCCATTGTCTTCAACGGTCATATTTTGAATTTCCTTTGTCCGCACGAGATTTCATTTGTTTCATCTCACTTTTGTAATTCAATTGATTTTAAGTAAAACAATTTTATGATATGGTAATATACAAGTATACAGTTCAATTCTTTGATTTATTCTCTACACTTTGTTATAATAATATTTCATTTTTGGGCAAAGCATATATTAGTAAATTACGTTACAACTAGGCCCAGTTTTGTTAACAATCGTGTATTTGGAACATAAAAACTGGTGTTTTCAAAATAGGAAATTTGAAATAGATAAATGTTTTTATACAGTTATATTTAGAACTAAATTACGAAACTTTTTTAAACTTACGAAAAAATTACAAAAAATGTTTACTACTTGATATGTACGCCTAAAGTTTAAACTTTTTCTTCCGTTACTGAACATTTTTTGTTTCATGAGCTAATAACTTTTACAATTTTACATGAATAATTTTTTTACTGGCATATATGAATTCTTTGAACCTTTATCTAAAAAAAAGCTATGGTACACTTTTGGATTGGGGTTCATTTACTATTTTTGGCGAATTTTTGAAAAAATGCTTGCAAAACGCAAAAAACGGAACTTTGTTGAAAAAAATTAACATGGACAGTTGCAGGGTTTTAACCTAACTAAACTTTAAATAATAGAGTATGATTAAAACAAGATAGTATTATGGTGTCATTGGATCTACGAAACAGCCAGGATCGCACCAAATCAATGTCAAACAAGCACAAAATGTATTCATTACAGGAATTACCTTCCTCCTGACTAAACAAAAGGTCGTACAGAAAATTGTTTTAAATAAAAAAGTTAATTCCACTAATTATCAACAACTTTCTCGCAAAAAGTTTTCTTTTTGCCTAAAAATACAAAAATTTCTCGCTTTGAACATTTTTGTTGTCATCACTTTTATTTTATAAAAAACTTAGTAAAATTTTGCATCACAGTTATAACATTTTATAATTTTGTATGAAACAAAACCTTACTTATTTATAGATATTTGTCATAGTTTTCTCTAAAATGTGAAATACTTTTTTATAAAAAGGTTGTAAGCAAGTGCGTAAAGTTATAAGAATGTGAGCGCTGTCTATTTCCTCAGTTAAATGTTATTTGTGGACCTATTTTTTTGTGGAATTGGTTGTACCACCAAGGCAGGTTTAAGGAGAAGTAGACTGTAGAAGGGATGACTCGCCCATTAGGCCAAGTTCATTCCTAGTTTGCTCGAACTGTATCAAATTAATTTTGTTAATCACATGTTGGGAAATAGATCTAAATACACCCTTGAGTAGATGTAGCAAGAGCGAGAGTATTTGATAACTATTTCTTACACAGCAATTACATAACCTGAACACTAATTCCAACATTTTTTCTATACTAGAATAGAGTTCTTTATAAAAAGGATTATGTGTTTGAAATAGTTTACCAAACTATTTAACCATCACCTTGCATGCTTTCATTCTGATGTCCCAAATATAGTATAAAGCAATACCACTTTCAAAGGTCCACCATGATCACAGATTCTACTTGTTGATTTCGTTATAATGACTTGCCAGAACGCCGTTTAATTTCCAGTGACTGGTTGCGATCATTTAAGTGATTGTGCCACTCCTTAAACTCAGAGTAATATTTCCAAAGGCTGCTGCATTTTACGAATAGTGTCTACTTGGGCATCACCAATATTTTGGCAAATTTTAATACAGCACTATTGATATTGATATTTTGTCATTTTTTTAAAAACTTACTCAAAGGCCAATACACAGTTACTGACATACTGTAGAGGGGTGAGGTAGCTTTACATGCGCGCTAGCGTCTGGTGTTCATAATATATTTACCGTAAATGTAATAAAAAGGTCTGATATTTAAGGTAACTAGCTGACCCGTGCGAATTCGCATTCGCATTCTAACTTACTTAAATCCCACTTAATTAAAGTACACACCGTATATTTAATATCGTATAGTGCGTACACCATATGATACTAAATATACACTTAATTAAAAATAGCAATGTAGAGGCGTAACGGCAGCTCTCCAGCTGAGTATTGTTATCATCAGTGTTGCCAACACCAGGAAAATATCCCTACAACTTACTTGATCTTACATCACTGTTACTTTCAGATTATTTTTTTTTCGTACAATTGCATTTTGTATATTTTTTCGGTGTAGCGGTTAAGGAAAGCTTTAAAATGATGCCTCATTCATGTAATTTGATGATGTATAAAAGAAGTTATGGCGTACTGACAAAAAAATGGCCTTGAGAAATAATATATGTGATAAACAGATCTCGTATGTATTCATAATTGAAGAAATGTGAGACAACTGAACCCTCTCTGTGCTGTACCCGAGTCACTCGGTGCAAATAAAATATTCAGTGAAAAAGCCAAGTGCTCAGAAAATAGAAGAAGAGGAAAACACTTTCAAATTGTTTTTTAAATTTGCAGTAGACAAGGTATGTGAAAATAAACAGACTAGAAATTAAAATATTGAATTTTTCAATTCAAATATTTAAATTACACTTATTTGAATCATTTCTGATGCGTATGATTTTGATTCTACTACGTAATTATGTTGAGTAAAATAAACAGCAGTTGGTAAACAGAGACACACTGTGTGAACTTCTGAGAAAGCAGATAAGAAGGCAAGCCAATTTGGAAGGTGATGATCAATAAATTTCTAGAATTGAAAAGGGAGTGTGTGATTATTCCAGTCTCAAATCTGACTCCATAGTTTACCATTTGTTTGTAAAATGTATTCAATAATTTTGAAATAGCAGTCCTTCTTCAGACTCCCGAGTTTGACGTGATTGCATAGTGTTTGCATTATACAAAGAATAAGTAAAGTATAAAACAACTGAAATATGATTTTAACAATCTTTATTTTTTAACTTTAAAAACATTAGCAAAATTTGTGATAAAAAAATGTATTTTAAAATTTTTTCGAACATAAACAGTTGTGTCTTAATAGTAAAAAATTCCACCTTTGAAATTGTAAGTTTTTTTTTTACTATACCTTTTTTATTAAAATTTGCATCTTAAAGTACTTCAGGATTTTCATAGGGTTTCCTATATTTTCCATGGAAAATTATGTATTACGTTTTATATTTAGTTTTTAAGTTTGTTTCACTCAAACAATTGACAGTGAATTGACGGGCGCCGAGTTTGTTGAAGAAAACTAATAAACTGCAAGGATGATTACGTATGTAAATATGTGTTTTAGAAAACTTGTAAATACAAAAATTAAAGTTTAGATCATTACCTTTCCAACGGTTTTTGACTTATTGCGATTGGATAATTTTTAGTGGGTGAAATATTCATTACAAGTAGAGTTGTCAAAATTGATCGTTTTCGCGTGCCACGCCCCCACGACCACTCAAATTGAGTAGTCTGACAGTTGCAGGGTTAAAACATGTGTTCAGAAGTTTATTTATTAATACCATGTGCTTAAAAATGATTGATGTATAACCTTTCTAAGGGTGTGCGAGATTGACTTTTTGAATTCAAGACGGGAACGCTATGTTGTTTAATACAAATTATCGAGATCGAGAAATAGGCAAGAGCTAAGGTTTAGGAACAGCGAGAAAAAAAAATTTATTAAATATAATTTATTTACTACTAAGTTTAGGGAAGATATTACAAATAATATAAAGTAGGCTACCTCATAGGTGTGTACTTTAACAGTTGACTAAGGATTAAAACATTTTATACTACAGTTATACTATAGTAATTAACTGCCATTATTTACTTTAATAAAAACCCAACTTTATATGAAACTTAATCTCTACTATGATAAGTTATTTCTTATCAGTGTCAAGTAATTTAAATAAGATATTGTGAAATCATAATCACTTCCCTATCGAGTTATTTGAAAAAGTCTGTGTATCTTCTTTTCATTCTAATGTAATATTTTCAATTTTATGAAAAGACTAAAAATAAAACTCGTAATTTTAAAAATGTATCGAGAAATTTATGGCTGAATCAAGAAAAGTACAACTGAGAAATTAATTTTATTCTTGACAACGAGATCGAGACGATAAGATGACGATGAGATCGAGTTATTTCTCGTTACTACTCGAGAGTTTCGAGATCTTGCACTCCAATAAACCTTTCATAAATATTAAAGAAATAATATACAATTTCAGCAAATATAAGTCAACACACCTGTGGTCCAGTGTACATGTGAATACGATGCATTGCTTTCATCATTAGTAATAGTTTCATCTGACTCATGTGTAGCTGTGTTAATTGAATCCCAAGCGATAACGATCCATTCCTGATCCAAGCCAACGTTTATAATTTCGTAGCTAATATATGTCTTGCTGTTCAAATTGATATTTTGAGACATCACTGACCTGAACACAGAGCAACAGAAACCTTTGATGGAATTAAGACCAAACAAAGACAGTTAGAGTTAGTAAGTTAGGCTACATTTAAATGGAAAAATATACTTAAAAATGTAAACGTTTTCATTATGTTCATGGTTTTTAGTTTCAACCAGCAGCGCAAATACAGTACCATGGCCACCATAGGTCAATTCCAGGTACCCTCCACCTTATACCTTTTGGGCTGTTTCAAAAAGTACTTAACTTTAAAAAATCGTATTAATTTATTCAGAGAACCTACAGAGCTGACTTGTCAATTTGTAGGGAAACACATCAAATTTTTTTACCTTAAACTAAAGATGCTCTATGTGGCTTCCGTTGGTGATCCTGCATATAGCATTGCAAAAGTAACTTGCTCAGCGGCAACATAAATTCTCGCTCTAAGCTCAGGAAGAGAAGCCGGCAAAGGAGGTACATAGACAATATCCTTGATGAATCCCCATAAGAAAAAATGTAGAGGCGTCAGGTCTGGGGAACGTGAGGGCCATGCAATTGGCGCATCACTGCCAATCCATTGACCTGGAAAGCGGTCATTCAGAAAATCTCGGACATCAGTCAGGTAGTGAGGTATCCATCTTGCATGAAATAAACATTGCTTTCTTCGTCATCCTCATTGATCTGTGGTATCAAACATTGTTGTAACATGTCCAGGTACACTATCCAGTTGATGGTTCTCTCTTGGAAAAAAAGGGGCCGGAAATTTTGTTCTTGCTCAATGCACAAAAAAACGTTAAGTTTAGGGCTATCACGAACATGTTGCAATGTTTGATGTGGATTTTCACTGCGCCAAATCCTACAGTTATGTGTGTTAACCTTACCACTTAAGTGAAAAGTCGACTCGTCAGAAAAGATTATGTTCTCATCTACTCGATTTAACAAATCCGCACAAAAGTTCTTAGGGCAATCTTATCAGTGTCTTTTATTGCTTGTAAAATTGTAACTTTGTACGGTTTTAAATGCAAATGATTTTTCAACACTTGCCAAACAGTCTTGGCATATGTGGGACTTGCAGCTCAAAAGATGCACGCCGAGTCGATTACGTAGGGCTGTTGATAAAACTTTGTCTCACTTGCTCAACGACTTCGTCAGATGTGCTTGGATGACCTGGTGATTTCTTACGTCTACCGAACACCCTGTTTCTACAAAACATTTATGCCGCTCATAAATTGTAGGCCTACTAGGAGGATCTTTAGCGTACTTGATACGGAAATTACGCTGAACTGTTGTCGCCGACTTTGATTCTTCGAACCAAAACACACGGCAAGCACACTCGGGTCCAGTGAAGGCAGCCATCTTTGATGCAACTGCCATTGGTGCTCGTGACGGTGCGATTCGGCACTAGCGAACTACTCGAGTCAAAACTTGATGTGTTGCCCTACAAAGTGACACTACAATCACCTCTGTAGGTTCTCTGAATAAATTAATATGTTTTTTCAAAATTGTAAAGTACTTTTTGAAACACCCCGTATAATAGTAACTCTGGATCTAACAGTGGTTGTGTTAAATAATGGCTTGCACACTAACAGTAGTTGATTTCACTGTTTATATAGTTAAAGTGGGGGAGCCAGCTTGAGGCTAAATGTTCAAGCATAAATTAGTCTTAATAATACAAGGTGAACTCTAGTAAAAATTAAAGATACGGTGACCAGAGGTTTTCTAAATTTTCTTGTTCTGAAAGGACACGTTAAATTGCCTCTATAACACCAAAAATACCTGTGGGAAGTAAATATCTTAAAAATAAAACTCTAAATACAGAGGTTAATTTAAGCCAACTTTTGATATGTTTGCATTAAATAAAATAAACAAATCACTTAACAGACAAAAAAGGCTAAATAGTGAGTTGTCTAAACAAAATTAACGAAAGAAATTATACAAATATAAGTAAAAATGTAAAATAATATACAAGATGTTTAATATTAACTCTTTGAGGAGTAATCACGTCATATGACGTGACTTGTTCAGTATAGGAGTGGAAGATCTCACATTTTGACATGCTTCCAGAGTAAGAATTTTTTTAAATCATAATTGTTAAATATTGTTTACTATATCCATTTTTAACACATTTACAACTTTAAAGTAACTTTTAATACATTATGTTAAACCGCGGTTGTCACAAGGTGAAAAACAAGGATTGGATGACAGCAGACAGGTAACTTATACCTATTTATTTAATTGTTATCATTTTCCAATCCGGGAGCTTACATAATGAAAAAAAAAAATATTAATATAAGTTCTTAACACTTCTTAGTTTTCTATATAAGGTCTTAAGTTCTTCAGCTGATGGTATGTTTTAAATTTCTAAACATATACATAGTCCAAACATATCTGGAACCCTGTTAGCCTAAATCGCGATTGTGTAATAAACATGGCTGAAGATTCTTTATGTTAAATCACAAAAGCAACTTTTGGTTTGGTAATTTTTTATGTTGAACTTGTTTTAGATTGTTTATAATTGATTTCCCGCCATTAGTGTAATGTCTACAGTAAAGAACACGAAAGAATACCGTTGAGGGACGGGCTTGTGTACAACGAGACCTTGAACCCTCCAATCGCCTTAGTGCGACGTTGTCATGTTCTTCCCAAGCTAACTGAACGCGGCTGACTCAACGCATTTATAATTCTTTAAACTATGCGCTCAAGCCTCAAGCGGTAAATCCCAGGAGTGTTCGAGACTAGTAGATATGGCAACGCTACACGCCCATCCTATTGGCCACAACGCAACGGTATTCTTTAGTGGTATTTAATATAATTTCATTATACGTATAGAAAAAAGTGAAGTTTATTGTAATTCTATAAAAACCTCTGGTCACTACGTTCTCTACTAGAACTGACTCAATTGCCTTTGCCTTCGTTAGTTTAGTTGTAAGTACGGGATGGCAGAAGAATGGATTGCTTTGCTTTAATGAACACTTTAACGTAAATCAACTGTTTTGCCACCTTATTCGAAAAACCTTCTCTAACAAAACATCCTGACCACTGTAGGAGAGCAGAAGGCACATCCTTTAAGGAGGCTCGCCATCGCCAAAAACCGCAGAGGTAACCAATTGCGACAGCCCGACACATATTATGGGAGGGACGAGTCAAACAAATTAGCTTTGAAGAAACCAATATAGACATTGCTAACTCATTTCCCTGCTGTGATTGAGTTTGGAACCGTGATTCTTCTGCAATTATGTTCATTTAAAGCGCTTAAAAAACATACTTATAGTTTATTTTAATTTTGATTATTTGTTTGTAAATCTAAAAAGTTTATTTTGTGGCAGATTATATAGATGTCTGTCCATGGATAATAAAAGAGATTGACACTTACTTCTGTTATTTCTCTTAACTAAAATTGAATAAATATTTATTTTGTTACACAAGGATGAGCAATTTAATTGGTTCTTCTTAACTCTGATGTAGTATTATTGGTTCGGTTCAAATACAATCCTGTGATGTTGAATTTTGAGAGGCCGATGAAATTCTCATAAAGCTCCTTGCTTCTCCTAGAGCTAGCTATTAATAGAATGCTTTAAAAATAGACAAATCCATTGTTGTCCCTGATGAGTATTTCTTTTTCTTAGAAAGAGGTTGTACTTATTTTAAATTTTCACAATCTAAGTTTTGATTACACTTGGGGTTACTAATTCTGTACACAATATTTATGAGCTGAATGCCCCAAAGCAGAATGTGTTTTACCTTTCTGCATAGGTTGATGCTAAAACGAAAAACTTTCTGCGAGTGCGGGTGTTTTAGTAATATTAATCAAAGAAATTTTATTGGTGAAATAATTAAATTAAAACAAAATTATTAAAAGAACTTAATATAGGCCTACTTAAAATTTATTTGACAACAACTATGTTTCTGAGAATAACTTGATTTTAAAGTAGGCCCTATATTAAGCTTATTTGAATTTATTTCACTTACCATGTATTTTCTGCAGAAGTTTTTGAATTTTGCTAGAGTATGAAACAAATTACCGTATTTGATATACCACGTGTGATCTAGATTGATTACGTCCATCGTCTATCTCTCGTCGATGAAGTACTTAGCCTAGACTCGCCGATTAGGCCTATATAACTTTTTTAAGTCTTCTTTTTTTACCACAGACCCGTTATTATACTTAACTGCAGCACCCGGATGCTGGGTATTTGTTTACTTTAACTTGTCAATCAAAACTACTATAAACACACAAACCTGAACTTTTTTCTTAATGAATATAGTATTTATACACTTCACTGATGCCGGGAAACCAATATTTAACCATCTTCAACACGTACAACATTAAAAACATTAAAAACTTTCAAATAAAAAGTTCCTTATGGAGAATTACATTGTAAAGTGCCGACACGTTTTTCTCACCGATCTACCAGCGTTGCCGGATTGTTCTTGTTTTGAAACGAACAGTTTAGGCAACTCATTCGAATTATAAATAATGTGATAATACGACGAAATATTATAATTATACAAATATTATAATCATACTGTTATCGGAAAAATACTGTGACTAAACAGTTTAGGTAAGTCCTCTAGTTATTTTTTTATTCTAATTATATAAAGTGATAATACGACGAAATATTATAATTATACAAATATTATAATCATACTGTTATCGGAAAAATACTGTGACTAAACAGTTTAGGTAAGTCCTCTAGTTTTTTTTTTATTCTAATTATATAAAGTGATAATACGAAGAAAAATTATTTCTCAAATGAGGCAACCTTTACTATCTAGTTACCTTGATTTATACACACCTTAATTAGTACAATAACTTATTGTTCGATTTGGCAACGTTGATTAATTTCCATTTTAAATACGCAGTTAAACGGTACTTCCTATTGTTTGATGCATTTGTTTACATAATTTTATGTTTGTTACATTATTTTCACATTTTCTTGCTTCGTGGATACTTTTGGGGTTCATATTGTTTAGTTTATTTAATTCTTACATGTTTGGTGTATGTGAAGTGATTTATTTTGTTATAATTACGTCAAATATCGCGGAAAAGTCGAAACTTAACCTATACAATTTCAAGTTTTATTTCTTTCATAACTCCTACAAATATTATTTGCCGGGCAAATTTTTGTTGTTTCTACCATCAGTTAGGTGTGTTCTTTCATGTTATATCAAATTCCCTTAGAAATCGATTGACAAGTTAAAGTAAATTTTTACCGGATGCTGACTCAAATAATGAGTTTTGAAATTTTTAAAAGTGCAAACTGTGCAAAAAACACGCCCATCAGAGGCAGCCAGGTTATGAAGTCAAGCACGAATAGGAATCCACACTGTGAACAAAAGAACCCGAATAGAAATTCTAATGGCTAAACGTAAGGGTCCTTGAGGGTGTAGCAGAATGAGGAAGTGACACCATTACTCGACTAAGCTAAAACATGGGTAACTGTGTAACCGTGTAAGTCTGGCTCAGTTTGGGTTGATGGGTGAGCCAATCAAAAATTTATTGAAGTTCTCTAATACCCATATAAGTATGAGTTGAAATCCATGCAATTTTCTTTTCTTTAAGTGGATTGTTTTGGACAATTTTTCGATAACAACCCTGCTATTGAAAAATATAGTTAAAAAAATACCCATAGACAAACTTTTCATTTATGCCCCGCAAAAAAAATGTTCATTCTGTATGATATCTTTCTGCAGAACTCATTTTCGTTACTGTGACGTTCGCGCTGTCACTTGATGTTCTGCTTTGGCGGTGAATGAGTCGACTCATATTTTCTTTATATTTTTAATTTTGTACCGTTTCAAGGCACTCAATATGAAAACTGAGCAGCTGCGGCATTAGGGATTTTGTACCTGTGTAATTGCACTGAAACATTTTTCTTATTCAAATATTCGTCTAAAAAACTATCACCAATAAAGCTAAAGATACTTACCGTACAGCGGTTAAGTGAGAAGGCACGCAACTTTCAAAACGGCAAGATCTTGATGCATCCATTTTCAAAAATGTACGATATAACTTTAACTGTTCTACTAATATTGGATCTGATCCATTCACCCAAGTGTAAACAACATCAATTGGAGAGTACTGGCAAAGCCTGAAATAGATCTCAAAAACTTTAGTTACAATTTATATTTTATTAAATTTCTTAATGCTGTACTTTTATATTCTCTACTAAATGTTTAGAGTGGTGGTCATTACTCTAACTTCACCTTTGTAGTCCATGTTGGTCCATTTTTCACTTCTTAACTTAGTTAAACTAACCCTTGCAGTGTCTAAGCAGAAAAATTATAGCAAATTAAAAATAGCATTACATAAGACCACCGTAAGCTGTAAATAGAATTAATATTGTTTCAATGGTGTTTAACACGATGTATTCAGTCTGTTAATTCCAAAAAAATGCAGTAAACTGTACAAGCGAGATAACACCAACTAATATCTGGTGTGATCAGGGTGGTTCAGTTCCCACGGAATGGTAAAGGTCCTGGATTGAATCCCGGTCTTGGTCCATGTTTTTCACGTGTAATTTAGTAAAATCTTATGTTTAGCTGAAAGATTTGGACACCGTGTAAAGTAAAATTAAAGAAATTCTGAGTGAAAAAATGTTTATTTTTTAAACAATTTTGTAAAATAAATATAGGTATTGCAGTCAGCTGCAGAACATGTTCATTTACGGATCACCCTTGCCAAAATTGCCGATTTTGTAATACAGTTCCACATTACAATATTTTTAGGTTACGATTGTTCCCCTTCGAATAAATTTCGATCGTAATGTGATTGTTCACTATAGTCTATTTAGATGGGTTTTTTCTATACAAACCGAAACTTGGAGCCAATGTAACCTTCTTAACAAGTCCAAAAATAAGTTACAAAATTAAAGCTATTCTATCAGAATAGAAGAAATGGTAGGTAAAGAGCTTACAGGCCAAACACATAAAAACAACCATGAACTTTGTTCTGTTTGGCTAGGAATTCCAGATGAATAGTAAAGTTTGATAAATAAGTGGCTGTTATTAACTGCATTACTAATACACAAATCAGAACGGTAATTCTTAGACCAATCTTTCTTGGGAGACAGGTTTCTAACCAAAAACGAATTACGAATTGTAGTTGACAAAGCAGCCCAAATTATGTTTAAATTGTAAATGATTCAGGTTTTCAATAGAATCGGATAACCAACTTAAACAATAAATAAAACAACAAATATGTAGTGATCTTACTTGTTCTGAAAGTCTATTCCTCCGATATTATCAGTGAACATTTTCATAGATTGGTGTAAGTTCCGTGGCCAACTACCTATCCACACCTAAATATAACATAAGAATATGACAGAATATAAAAAATATGTTTAAATTATTGTTTTAAATAAATCAATAGCATTTCAAATTATTATTTTAATTAGGCCTAGTTGTATTAAAAAAATTTAAATAACACTATTCTCACGCATATACGTTTAATTACCAAACGTGTTTCAACGACAAAGTCGTCATCCTCAGTGATATATGAGCTACAACTGACAGATTAAATTTTACTGTAGGGTAAGTTTCATTTAATTGTTGACAAAAATCTTCAATACCGTAAATCAATTTCTTTATCACTAAACAGTTCATTACTCCAATTGTGTACAGAATATTATTGTATGATTTATTGTCTTCTAATTTGCTTTTGATGTCTGATCTAATTTTAGATTTTAATTCAAAGTTTTTAAATTTTAGTGCAGTTTCAATGTCAACACATAAAGATTCTTGATAAGCGTTGAATTTTATGATTGTGTTTATGGTTAATAACCGTTTTCATTATTTCAAATTTCTTGTTGAATTGTTCAAGACTGTAAATATCCAATGTTATTGTTATTTTTAGATGAAGTTCAAAAGCTTGTAATTCTAAATTTGCTTGTTTAGAGTAAATTGGCCTAGTTGTGTTTTAGAAAGATAGGTGGGTTCTAGTCAAAAGTGAAGGTTACTTTTATTGATGATTACTTTTGAGCTAGTCTTGTTTTATTAATAAAGTAGGGATCTTTGATCAAAATATGGTGTCTGCGTTGTAGTAGGAATAAATATTTTTTAAATGTTTAGGCTACTAGATGTAATGCACAAACATTTAAAAAATAAACCAATTTAAAAAAAAAA
>JAGFPH010004263.1:39779-65931 GCA_018207615.1 Philaenus spumarius
TATGGTCACGTTCTGCACCTTAGCGACTTGTCAATAGGCATTACATAGTAAGTTTGTGAATTTTTACTAACTAAAGTTACTTATTTATAAATTTGTGGATAAAAATGTTTAGGCCTAATAGGCTGGTAACTGAGTTTATAAGAAAGGTTAGCCTATGGCTAAAATTATTTGAAAATTAAAGTTACTTTATTACAGTACCCTAATTAAATAGTTGTATGTGTTTTTTACATTCTGGGTCATTCCATATGAAATCACCAGAGGCCAAAAACTTAAGCCTTAAAAGATTCTTTGTATAGGCTAGCCTATTAGTTGTACCAACTAAATACATTAGGCCTACTAATCTATTTTTTACTTGAGTACCTAGGCCCTATAGTTTTTTTAATATCGATTTTTGAAAATAGTTGAATTTGACAATGTTTTGGATCACAAAAATGCTCGTAAATTCACAAGTAAATTTACTATTCGACCCTAGGCTGATATTTTTACAGACAACTACTTTGTTTTACATTCTACAGTTAAATGTTGAATACAGGTACTGTGACTAAATACTATATATAGGCTAGGTTAGAACCTTTAGGCTATTTAAAAAAAAATTATTATTGCAACATTACATTGGCAATAACCTGAGACTGACAAATGGAAGCCAGGCTTTGTGTGCTAGACAAACTCACTTGTTAATACATGCAAGTTTCACGTCTCAACAAATCAGTCTCAATCCAGCAGCAGTGTGCAGCCTGAAGTTCTTGTTACAACTTGAAATAGTTCCGTTGCCTACTTTTATTCATGAAGATTATTTTATTATAAATGATTTCTTCTTATGTCACACAATTTTTATCAATAATAATAACAAATTATAAGCCTTTGAATCGGTTTTTACTGCTTCCAAAGAAACTGAACTATTAATTAGGCCTTTATCACATTAGCTTAGTTATAGATTTTGAGAAGCTGTTATTGTATATAGAATTATTTGAAATTATGTTTTTAATAAAATGTTGTAGGCCTATAGAGTTTACTAAAAGTGTAGGCTTATCTTTGCTTTGATAGTTTCAAAGAATTAAGTGATTTCCACTTATTTACCATTGTCGTTTACCTAAAACCTGTGTCAATGGTAAGAATTAAAACCATATTTATTTAGCTAGTATTCAACCATATTTATACTTTAAACAGGCTTCAAGATTAAAATAAAACTACCTAATGTTCCTATTTCTATTTGGTAAATTATTAATTATATAATTGTTAGTAAAATGAAATAATAAAAAAAAATTGTTTTAAGTGAAAAATAATAATAAAGGAGTAAAATACCCACTAATTTTACTTTTTCATGTGATAGAGCACATCTCCTAGAACAAAAAGAAAAAAATATTTTCATGATTATCTTTTTCCCTTTAGTAGATATTTCATTTATCGTAGAACCCTGCGTTTTGTTTTTAAAATCCTACAAATGATACTTAAAGATTTTTTTCTGGTCCCAAATAAACACTTGGTAGCTTTGTACATTTTTTAAATCTTTCCTGACATATTGATGTGTACTCAAAAAAAGTTTCATCTAAATTGGCTGGTAACTAACAAAGATATAATTTATTTTTCATCGGAAAACAAACTTAGTTTTCTGCGGCCGAGCGATAAAAATCACAATAATCCAAAAACTTTAAGAGGCTGTAAAATCTAAACTATTAGAGATAGAGCAAAACAATTTGGTATGGTTTCTTAAATCAATGAATAGAACAACCATGCCAAGTTTCATCAAAATCTGAAATGGTGGGTGTCAAAATCATTTTTTTGTGGTTGATTTGATATGGAATGACCCAGTATATAGTAAAACTTCATTAACTTAATCCGGATCCCATTATGACAGACTTTGCTTAATCCGGACAGCCAGTTGACTGCAGGTTAGGTATAAAGATTACATTCAGCTAAATTTGGAATAAGCCATTCTAAACTAGTAGTAATCCACAGAATGGACCTTTCATATTCACAGTGTAATACATTTTACTACATGTTTTATGAATTAACGCATTGTCTGTACATACTAACCAAACTCAGAATACATGTTCGTTTTCTATAAAGGGTGTTTCATTATGTACCTTTGTTCATATTAAGATTATTTCATTTAATCCGGACGACTTAGAGCCCCAATTAGTCCGGATTAATGAGGTTTTACTGTATAATAAAAAACGTCTAAACATAGTAGTGGCCTCTGTATAAAATGTAAGTACCGAAATAAATGTGATATTGTTTCTCCTAGTAGTATAAGACTAGGCTATCTAATACTCTTAAGAGTTATTATTACCAGCAGTATATTATGCTATTCAAAACTGTTATTAAAAATGGCTTAAGCAAAAATCTTATTATTCTGTGGAGGAATTATTGATGAATTGTAATTTAATTGATATGAACTAGTAATGTGTAACGATGTTGTGTAAATATCTCTATTCTAATATGACTGTTGCCTATTATTGTGCTTAACAGCAATATACCTAAATTACAAAACATATCAGCTGGTTATAAAGTAAATTTATGCCCTACTTGGCTTAGCCTACTAGTTGAAATAGTTTCAGCTTACAACTTTTTTAACGTTTTGGAACTACTCAATCAATGGTAAAACAAGGTGGCCTAGGGTTTCATTTAAAAAAGGGGGGAGCCTAGGGTTTTATTACAATTATTATATTTTTATCTTTTAGTGGTTCAGTGGTAGAATACACTATTCTCTTTACAATTGACAAACAAACTATATCAAAATCCAAGCCCACTAAAGAATACCGTTGCGATACGGCCAAAAGGATAGGCATGCAGCGTTGCCATATCTACTAGCCTCAAACACTCCTGGTAGCCTATTTACCGCTCGAGGCTTGATCGCACAATTTAAAGAATTTTAAATGCGTTGAGTCAGCCGCAGTCAGTTAAGCTTGCGAAGAACGGGACAACGTCGCACTACGGCGATTGGAGCGTTCAAGGTCTCGGTGTACACAAGCCCGTCCCTCAACGGTATTCTTTAGTGAACTTTGATATAGAGCCTACAATATCTAACTAATTTTATAATGCTAATAAACTTGACAATGCTACCCCAAGACGAAACATTCAGTATAGCTATGTTTGTGAGTCACGTAGTATTATTTCTGACTCGAACGAGCTTCTTTAACTACACCGAAACACAAATACTTTAAAGATGAATATTGGACAATCTATCTGAGGCCTACCTTCTCTACCAATGCTTCCTCAGTATGTCCCAACTGGAATTCCCGTGCCCCGTCACTCTCTCTCCGAATGTCCAATCAAAGATTGATCCCTATGTGAGTCTCCGCCGTCTCACAGAATACTGACCCTGTTCCAACAGAGCTTTCGGATGTTTCCAAAAAACACTGGTCCCGTATCTAGGTCAGTATGACCCTTTTATAGTTTTTACCAGATTGTCCTTTCCAAGTGTGTCTCTTTAAGTGTGCATTGCTCGAGTCAGCTATTTCACAACATTTGTAACCCAATGATAGGTTACTCTACTTTCTGTGTTTTCATCTTGGGCTTGTAAATCCTTAACTATTCTTTATTTTAATATTTGTCTATATTTAGTTCTTAATCCTATCCTACTAATCCTGGTAACATTACCCTTGATTATGTTGTCTCCATGTATATAATATATACTAGATGGAATAATAATTTACTGAACAGTTTTTGTAACACACTAGGCCTAAATATGAAATTGTTATTGTTGAGTAATTTAAGATCTTAGTTGTGTATTTTTTATTTCCAGATAACTAACCAAAGTAACTGTCTACCTGTCATAAGTCTAAAATGGCACATTTTAAAGAACTGAACAAAGACATACAATCATTAACAAATGAAAATGTGATCCAGGCTTTTTCTACTTTCTGCTTGAAAGCTTTAAAAAGGAGAGAGGTAAGGCTTGTTACTGATCTTTTATGTGTTTATAAAGTAATTTTCATAATTATGTAAGTTGAACTACGGCATCTACTTAAATTGTCTAGTTAGGCCTACTACCTAAAAACTACGTAAAAACTAAATACGTGGTCACAAAGTGTCTGCTTTTAACCCTAATACCCTCAAATATGGTTGAAGGACGAAGGAGGATAGATCACTAAGTATCACTTAAGTTAGATATAAAAATACATGTCCATATTGCAACATATGTAAAAAAAATAGCATATATTGGCCTATTACTCTGGATAACATTTTCTTTATCTAGCCGAATGTGCTGACATTTGATATAATCTGTGGACTTTACACAAGTAGTTAGAGTTATCCTTTAAATTTGTTCTGTACTTTCGTTGTTTTGTAGGCCTATTGTACAATGTAAATGATTCTAGTTTAATTTCTTTTGTGTTGCTTTTCTACCTTAAAAATTACGTTAATTTTTGTTTTATTTTGTTACCTATCAGCATGGTGGCAGATGTATGGAGAATTGTTGAACTGATTGTAAACCTTTTCAGTAATTTTAAAAGCAGTTAGCTTAATAATATTTCAAGTAGGATCTAGTAGCTTAATTATATTTCAATTAGGATCTAGTCTGAAATCTGAAATTACATTATGGTGTGTTTGTTTTTTAGTACTTCTTTGGTAATAAACGTCTGTTTTATAACTCTTTGGCATGGTTTTCGTTTCTCTCGCACTTTCACCTTCTAGGTTTGGCACTTCTTTCGGTTGACAGGTTTGATACATGTTTGTAGTTGGAGGGTGGATTTTAGAGATAGGCAAGTCCGTTCCCCTAACTGAACAACTCTTTTGGATCTCTTCCACTTGAAAGATTCGTTCACTTCGACTCGTTCTCGTTCATTACATTGGGTTTATAAAATTTACATAATTCAGTACAGTACTTAAACGTTAATACAGTATAAATAGTAGATATCATGGTAAAGTTTTCTTTTATAAGATATAACGTAGAGTTGAGGAAGTCTTTCACACCCTATTTTTTTAATAAAATTCAAACATAATTATTTAACCCTATATAACTGTTAATGCTAACTTTCTGCAATGCCAAGCCCTTTTGATGCGTTTTGCAAGCATTTTTTTCAAAAATTTGCCAAATTTATTGTAGGCCTTCATAGCCTTCATACATCAATCCAAAAGTGATCCATAGCTTTTTGTAGAAAAATGTTCAAAGAATTTATATATGACAGTAAAAAAATTATTGATGTAAAATTTTTAAAGTTATTAGCTCAATCAAACCAAAAATGTTCAGTAACGGAAACAAAAAGTCCGACTTTAGGCCTACCTAAATAAAAATTTAAAAAATTTGTATGTAAAAAATAGCTAGCCTATCAACTTCAAATTTCTTTTTTTAAAACACCAGTTTTTATGTTCCAACTATGTGACTGTTGACAAAATTAGGTCTATTTTGAACAGTAATTTAGGAATATAGCCTATAGATGCTTTGCCCAAAAATTAAATATAATAAATTGTAGAATTGAACTGAATACTTGAAAATTCTTATTTTACAAACTTAATTCACTTTGTTTTACTTGTTTCACTAAATTAGATCAAACAAACAATAAATATCGCACACAGAATATATATATAATATGGACTGTAAGAAAAACGTTCAACAGTCGTAGCGGAAATGTGCCTATTGATTTGAACAAATGTGTGTATTTCACGGAAATATCCAAATAGAATCCGAACAATAAATGAGGTGTCCTATATATCAATTGAAATTATGGAGTTTTCTCTACAAATCGATATAAAGATCATTATACAAATATAGAAATAGTGTGTTCCAAATGTGCTTCCTCATTCGTTGAAAGCTGTCCAATTGCAAGAGTTTTACTGAAAAATTCATACCTATAAGAGTGACGAATGATTGGAAGGCAGTCTTAGAAAGTTTAAATCTTGACGAATCCAAAGGGGTTCCTTTTTTTTTCGGTCGCACCTTAAACACTCTTCCCATTTGGCCAATGTAGATTTTGTCAATTGTCAAAGGGTAATGTGAAGGCGCCTGTTTGAACTTCCAGCGATCTGGCATTTTGTGGGAGGAGTAATTTTTGATCATTGTTATTGATGCGGAGTGCTATTGTACTATTAATTTTCTTAAAGGTGGAAGAGATTACCTTGAAACGAATGTTGCCATATTCTGCTGACACAAAGATTGATTCTGCTTTCTTTAGCGGAGGTATTTTGAATTTGTTTACGTGTGTTTTGAGAGCAGCTTATCAATTGTAGAGGTTTTTGTATCCGTTTTTTGTGGCAATATATTTAATTATATTTAACTCTTCACCCTCGAACACTATTTCGACTTGAACACCATATGACATGGCGATAAGAATCTAGGAAGCCCGTGGCAAATGATAGGTCCGAGTGCGCACGGATAAGGGAAAGGCAGTCGACATCCGGTATTAACTATGTTTTAAATGTGTTGTTTGTTTATGTGTTTTTTACTCAATGTTTTGACGATCTCCATTCACGAGATATTCTAATGTTGGGATAAACATCCCGAAACGCGTTAAATAAAAAAACAAAAAGAGGTCACGAACGGAAAGATATAAGGTACTGTACTATTATATTACAATTAGAGACCTGGATAGGCCTACTGAAAAAATCAATTTATAATTTATTGTACTTCTGTTAATAATTTTTAAAAATTTGTTAGATAATCTAAAAGAATAATACTTTCTTTCAGGAGAGTTATAAATCAATGCAGGATTTACTTGATGTTGATCAGATTAAAGCAAATATTGCAAAAGCCAAGAGAGAGACCAGAGTTAGAGACAAAAGGAAGAATAGTAAGTATTATTTGATTTATATTAGAATATAGTAAAACTCAAATTACTTAGTTTAATTGAGAATAGGGCTTATGTGGAAATTCACAGCCTGTAATTGGATATACAATACAACCTCGCTCGACTGGCCCTCGATAGTCCAGACACCTCTGTAATCCCACCCGATTCTAAAAATAAATATGAACTGATAAACTTGATTGCATTTTAACAAAAATAAAGCATTATTGTAGTTAAAAACTTAGAACATTGTACATACCTACATAGTAAAACACATTACAATAGTATGTACGGTATGAAAACACTTACTGTATTTCAAAAGAACTAAGTTTTGTTTTATCTCATATTGTACAATATGTAGACGCAACTGCACGTAATTTTAATTGCCTTAATTATTTTTAGCATAAGTTTAGCCTACACTTTTTCAATCAATCAATTGCACGAATGATTCGCTTTTTCGTCTGTGAAGCATCATTTGAAAGGGACTCTCGGTGGTCCAGCTTTTTCCTAAATTCGACCTACTTGCGGCCTCATTAAGCCGAAGGTTGTACTGTACAGCTGGGAAATGAAATAAAAATTTTCTTTATCAGAGAAACATACTTTTTATCAAGTTGAATTTTAAAATTGTAAAGCCTCAACGTACAACACAAAATAAAGCTTGAAGTAAATAAAAGCATTAATAAACTTTGGGCTTGACGAGTGAGAAGGAATTGTTTAAGAATAAGGATACAAAAAACCGTTTAGTAAAATTTCACAAATAAAGCTTTTATTAAATTAGCTACATATGTTTCACTGGTAGGCCCATCTTCTGGCTACTAATTGAGATCAAGCAAAGCCTAAACTAAAAACTAACATACAAACAACAAAGGAGTGGGAGTAACAATAGTGTGGGCAACGTTGGAATGTAACTTGGTAATCAAGGTTGGGCTTGGGGTGGTTGACAATAGGTTTTAACAAGGGGGAGGAATTGAGGCAAATATGTTCACTTAGGTTACAATTATGATTTTTTTTTTAAGCTGATCCTAAACATTCTAAATTATTAATTCTTCTACTTTTTTATTCTATAA
The DNA here is from genome assembly GCA_018207615.1 of Philaenus spumarius. NCBI lineage: Eukaryota > Metazoa > Arthropoda > Insecta > Hemiptera > Aphrophoridae > Philaenus > Philaenus spumarius. The sequence continues at coordinate 47,569 of JAGFPH010004263.1, forward strand.
GTAACAATTCAACATTTTAATGTTGGGTTAAAATGATCAGTTTAGCGAAATTTCAATAAGATTTTCCATACTTCCAGCTACTTATCTTAATTCTAGTTTCTATTGCTCTAGCTGATTGTCCTATATACTATCACAATATCCGCATGAAATTTTATATACCCTACTATTATTTAGCAAATTTTCATAGGAAAGATGAGCTGCAGTGACACTTATGGTGAGACCTAAGGCCGGGAGTAGTAAATCATGGTCCTCAGAACACGTTTTGGGGTGTCATTAAAATTTATATATATTTTTCACTCTAACAATCGCAGTTTAAGTCCGATTTGATACACTAGTCGGTTTTCTAAGGACGTTTTTTGACCAGAAGTTACTATTTTTTGAGATTTTTGTACTGGAATTAAATTTGTTTGGAGATTATTAAAAAAATTAATGCATATAACAGTCCAAATTCCATAACATTATTATTAAATGAAAGTACCAAAAAGACTGAGAGAACTGATACAGTTTCAACCAATACGCTATACATATTTTATAGAAAAACAAATACCTAACCTAACCTATGTAAGAAAACCATTTAATAGCCTAGAGCCTAACCAGGTTAACAAACAATATTTAAGAATTATAAATTGTATAGAAACACACCAATATTACTTGTACCCATGTATTAACTTCACTAGTAACCAAAAACACTGTAAAATCATGTTTAAATGTAAGCTACATCAAACCAATATTATAAGGTAAACTATGCCATAACCTATTCAAAGGAATAAACTCCAAAATACGATCAAATTCACAACACATAAAAAAAAAGAATCCTGTAATAGAAAAACACCATCTTTATTTATTTATTCAACCAGATTTCATTAGATTCCACATTTATTATCAAAACACTTCAACATTAAATTAAATACGAATTCGCACTAGTACTGTGTACTAGTAGACCGCTAAATGTAAATAACATAGGAACAGCTGTTAGTAGCCTATGGTTATAAAATAATTTTAAAGTGAGAATGTATTTATTTCAAAAACACAAACCTCAGCAGAAAACTATTGTAAAATATTAACATTTATAATTATTTAGCCATAAATCGATATAAAAAATTAGCTCATAAGTAGCGAAATATATGTAAGTAAAGTTGAATGTTGTGTAACTAAAATAAGCCTCTGTTTACATGACGCCATATTTGTACTAAGTTAAAGATGTTACACGCGATTTAAATTAAATTCTTTCTATTAAATAAAATATGTGTATTTTGGCAACAACGAACTAATAAAGTCTATACGATATCTGAGATATCCAGTTATAAGATATACGACTTCAAAAAATTAATCAAAATCAAGTGAAATGTAAGTACTACTTTATACCAACAACCAGAGGAAGCGAGAAGATTCAAGTAGTCACTACGCGGAAGGAGACAAAAGATGAAAAAAACCGACGCGCGGGTTTTTAAAGCATTAGAAGCCGTACTGAGTTACAGTGAAGTTGTGTATTTAACACCTCAAGTAAAATTTCATTAAAACAGTTTTTTTAATTAAATAAGTGATAAATTCAGTGAAAACGATCAGAGATAGGTATGCTCTGTGTTACTATTAACATTTCGGACTTTGAACAGTAAATTTCCATGAACAGTAAAGCCAAATAAGAACTCAATAATTTTCTTCTAAAATGATGCCAAATTTTGCAAATCTAAAGTCATTAAATTTTAACCTTGTAATTAAGGCGAGTAAGTAAAAAGCATATTCATGTCAGCCGAGTTCCTTACCCCGAGATAGACATTAAACCTATTTAAATAGCCTATTTAACCAATATGTAAAATGTAAAAGAAAAAATATAATTCCTAAATAAAAATTGTGACTGTTATAACCCTAAAAGAAATCCAGTGTTATTATTTATAAGGCTACTCCTGAAGCCAATACAAAGAAAGATATTTTATACTTATAAATTATTATTTATAACATAGAAAGTATTATAAATGGCTTTCAAACGTGAGGAATGTTAATAACGAAATCCTATTCACATTAGTAACACATCAGTATAATTAACAAATTTTATATCTAAATATATTTTATAAAAATATTATATGCAGTATATTATTCTGCATATTTTGTTTTTTTACACAACCTTATAGCTTGCTTGGTTCCCCCAAAATCGATCAAAATAAAAGTACCTAGTTCATATCTACAGAAAGAGGACTTAGCTGTGCGCACGACCAGGTACCTACTACACGGGTTGCGTCAACTGGCTGTTGTGTCCGGCGAGTCACCCAATGTTTGTAGAAAAGATGCCTCTCTTCACCCCCCCCCCCCCCCCCACCCCCCACGGGTATCTGATTCCCCCGCGCACAGCTTAAGCCCTCGATCTGTACATGGGGGATTATACCGTGGGGGCATCTTCTGATCCGAGGCCGACGGCCAAGTATGTACGCTGCGAGCGAAACAAAGCCGTCTATAACCAGAGGTCGCAAGGTCAAGGTGCAAAGCAAGTTTTTTTGCTGAGAGTGGAATGAAGGAGCACGTGAGTCAAAGCTGGAAGCTTATTTGCAAACAAATTCAGCACCTTTTTGAGTAGATAAATTTCCCAAATAGTTGGTTGAAACCCTAAAACATATAAACCTAATTTTGGAAATTCGCTCAACCCACATCAGCGGTTCAGCTGTGTGGTTGAATTTTTTATTCTCTCCCTTTTGTCTTTATTATTAACAATTAATTTGCCAACATTGTTAGTACAGTACAAAGTTGGTTTTGGTTTGTATTTAATCCTCTCTCATATTATATTATTAATTAATTCTATAACTAACATTGTTGATAAATTTAATCCTGCAATATTTATAAGCAATATAGTAATGATATTAAGAAATATCATTCACATTTTCTAATAAAATTATATGTTATTTCTGTTCCAGCGTTTTTAAAGAGTAGTCGCCAAACAAGAGGCCTGCCCAGACAATTTGATGAAACTTTGGATGCTCCAGGTGATATTGACTCTGAAGTGTCTGTAAGGAGCACAAGAAGAGCAGCTCAAGTGAGTTTATTTCAATTAATTATGTTGTAAAACCTAAAACAATGGCTTACCTGTAGAGAGATTACATTATTCAAAGATTCGTTGAAGCCATTTCCGTTACTTACGTTCTGGAAACGTTAGTATACCATTTAAGAGAACAGTCTTCTAGATTAGGTTTGCTCTTATGTGAAAGCGGTTAGAGTCAATTTAGAATGCATAATATTTGTAAGCATATTTTAGTAAACAATGATAACTTTGTGATTTGACACAAACCTAAATTTCACTCGTACCCAAAACAATGGAGTAATGGAAAACTACTTGCCAAAACAATATAGTCAGTTACTGAAGTCCTACATTTCAGGAAGGCACTTTATAGTCTAGCATGTGGATGTTTATACACTGATTTCAGGCAAATAATTGCTGGAGTTCCATAAAGAAGTGTGTTGCGTTCCTTCTTATACTTACTTTGTACAAGTGGTATTACAGTTTGTGATGAAACCTACATTGCGTATGATACCGCTATTATTTCAGAGGGAAATAGCAGTGAGGAGGCAACTGGAACACTACAGATGGCTGTCGATAGGATCAGTAAATTGGGCAAAAAATTGGTGAATAAATTTGAATGAGGCCAAATCTTTATACTACTAGAAAAATCAATTGTATATGATTGTCAATCAACGAGTGGTCCCACATGATAATAATGCAAAATATCTAGGCATGATACTAGACACAAAACTGCGCTGCAAAATACATGTAAAAAAAAAGTAATGAACTTAATCAAAGATTGACGAAAATGAATTGGTTTCTCGGACATCATTCTGAGTTGTCAGTCCACAATAAACTATTAGAATTTATTTTTGTTTGTATCCAAGTCACTGATTTAATAAAAGGATAATATGTCCGTCTATCTGACTTTTTTTGTAATACAAGTAGTTTACTTACTTTACATAAATTGTTGGCTGATGCGTTTCGAAACTAGTTCCATCTTCAGAATACCGCTCTATTGAGGTCGTTAATACATTGAAATAAATAAAGTACAACACATATAGACGCGTACAATAACACAATATCACACACAAATAATACAACCGTGTGTGCACACCATCAAATACTTTTAACTACTGAGGATACGCGGGATCTCTGACTTGTAGTGCCGCTTACTGTTTGCATTTCATATCAACATTCTTAGCAAAGTCATACTACAAGAGATTGGACTTAAAGTTCAATTGATGATTTAACATATGTTCTGGACTTTTTAACCAAGCTTTATATATTTTGTATTCCTCAAGCGCGTCCATTTGTTTGCTCTTTTTGCATATATGTAATGATTAGGGCTGTGCGAGATTGACTTTTTGAATTCGAGACGAGAACAAGATGTTGTTTAGTAAAAATTATCGACAAAAAGACGAGAGCTGAGGTTTAGGAACGAGATTAACGTTTTTGTAACGAGAATGAACTAGAATTTTAATCTCAAGTTGAGAGTGAGAAGTATCATATAGCTTTTTACATCATTTAAAGGAATATAATGTATATATGGGATAAGTTAATTATTAATAAGTTAACTTTCTTTCGATTTGCTATTATTACTAAGTTTATGAAAGCTATTACATAAATGTATCTCATAGATAATATGTACTTTATTATAATATGTTAATTAATATACTTTACACTACATTGCAAAATATTAATTTTTATATAATTATTAGGGATGGGTCGATTCTGGATTTCAAAAGTCGATTCCACCTATTCTCGGCACTGGAATCGGCATCGAGTCGATTCCGTTGATTCCGAGCTCGGCTGCCACCAATCTCTGCAAATATGTTCGGTACGCCGATTGCCGAGGCCCCGGTTTATATTTCCTCGTTATATTAGTCGTTACATCCCATTTCATTCCAATATGAAGTATTCGGAGAAATCAAGTACCACAGTGAATGTCCGCAAAAAAAATCGATGCCCAAATACAATTTGGGCCAAATTAATACCATTGGTGAAATATTATTTAAAATAAAATGACGAATGTCCGCAAAAGAATGCGACGTCCGAATATTATTAGCGCTAATTTTATAAAACGCTGGCATTCGATCGCAATTATACAACAGCGTATGTCCGTGAATAAACCTACTCCCGAGAACAATGGAATGTCCGTATAAGAAATTGTTACCCAAATACAATTAACCTAGTCCAATTGATTAAAAACAATGCGTTAAATACAATAGCGTTAAAACATAATTTAAGTACCACAGTGAATGCACGCAAAAATCAATGTCCGAATACAATTTGTGTAAATTTTATGAACATGAACTACCTACCTACATTGGTGAAATATTATTTAATTTAAAATAAAATGACGAATGTCGTCAAAAAAAATAGGACACCGGATATTATTAGCGCTAATTTTAGAAAACGCCGGCGTAAACCTTAATTTAAATTACAACGGCTAAGGTCCGCGAAAATGTAATTTAGATGACAGTTGTAAAATTCGGAAAAGTGGAAATTAAATGTAGCTATTTTCGGGAATGAATAACAAGTAAAACAAAGGCATTCCGTTGGGACTCTTACAAAAATCATAAATCACGGGTAACGTATGTGTTAGTTTTCGTCACAGTAGACACCCTAATTCTATAAATAGACACGATAAGAAATGAATCCATAACTGGTTGACCTTGAGCCTACCTGACTTGACTTCTTGTGTACAAATAACAGTATACGCATGAACAAAAATAAAACAAAAAGTGTTTACTTAACAAAGCTAACAATTGCCTAAACCTTTTAGTGGGGAAAATGTCTACTTACATCAAATTAAGAATGTTTTACATTTTCCCTACCTACTAATATTTATTTTATATGGTTTTTCTGTTCTTAAGTTGTCCTTTAAAAGTTAAACCCTTACTCTTTAATAATAGTGTATTACGTTACAAGCCTAGTAAATAGATTTTTTCCGTGCAAGCATGATAGTTTCCGGGTGAGGCGCAGCCGAGTGCGGGATTTTCATGTGCAATCACGGAAAAACTTACCGGACGAGTTAATTACGATATCTATCATTATACTACACAGAAAAGCAAAACATTTTTAATCAAAACATCTTTTTATTTAAAAAAAAAACTTGTTTGATTTTTCTGTTATATTTCCATTGACAAAATCAATAAGGTGTTTACATGAAACTTATTTTTATTCTTATTTGTAAAATAAGCTGGAGAACGGTAAACAGCTGTTTACTTAAAACTGATACGTTTATTCTTATTTGTAAAATCAGCAGTCTTAGCGCGTCGGAGTCACGTTTATGGATCAAAATTTTGAAAATTCAGTGTGGGGTATCGTTTTATATATTTTTGGGTACGGGAAAATCGATTTTGAGAGTTAAAAAGTCGTAGCGCGTCGAAGTCACGTTTATGGATCAAAATTTTGAAAATTCTGTGTGCGGTAACGTTTAATATGTTTTTGGGTACGGGAAAATCGATTTTGACAGTTAAAAAGTCATATATAGCGCTTCGGAGTCACGTTTTTGGATCAAAACTTTGAAAATTCTGTGTGGGGTATCGTTTTATATGTTTTTGGGTACGCGAAAACCGATTTTGACACTTAAAAAATCGTAGCGCTTCACGATCACGTTTATGGATCAAAATTTTGAAAATACAGTGTAGGTAACGTTTTATATGTTTTTGGGTTCGGGAAAACCGATTTTGACCGTCAAAAAGTCGTACCGAGAAAACCGAGAATTATGCGTGATTCTTATGTCCCTTGGCTTTCAGATAGAAAACAGCTTTTTTATACAGTATAATGAAAAAAAATATATATATATATACATTTTATAATGAATCCAAATCAGCAGTTTTATTTAAGTTCCTCTTAGTTCGATAACAATATTAACAAATAACATTAAAGTGAAAAAACCATGCAGTTAAAATTAAATAACAATGTTTACTTTCCTTTACAATTATGGTAATTGGAATCGATGGAATCAGAATCGGGAATCGATTTCTTGAAATCGGTATCGGAATCAATTAATTTGAGAATCGACCCATCCCTAATAATTATTTTATTTTTGGTTAAGTAATGAACTGCCATTATTTATTTTACTAAAAACCAAAATTATAAAACTCAATCTCTAATATGCTAAGTTATTTCTCATCAGTATCAAGTAATTTAAATAAGATATTGCGATATCTTAATCACTTCCTTGTGTTGAGATGTTTGGACAATTTTTGTTTATCTTCTTTTCATTCTAATGTTTTAAGTTTTATAAAAAGACCTAAAATAAAACTCGAGATTTTTAAAATGTATCGAGAAATTTATGGCAGAATCGAGAAAAATACAAACGAGAAATGAATTTTATTCTTGACAACGAGATCGAGACGATATTGAGTTATTTCTTGTTCCTACTCGAGAGTTTAGAGATCTTGCACACCCCTAGTAATGATTGGAAGTTCGTTTCAAAGTTTAACTGAACAAAGTTAAAGATCTAGAGATTGCTACAGTACATGAAGAGGTTCAGTGATTTGCTAAGAAGCGTGAAGTTAGATTGCATATAGGCATCATAACATCGAGATGCTGCAACTTCTCTATAGTACAGTTCAGGTGCCACGGTTGAAGACGGTAAAGTCGTTAGACTTGGCCTAAGTCTCGAACAGTGCAGCTACCACAAGATCAAGTGATTATTAGTTTTAGGAGTGTGTTGCAGGGCGTGCAACCAACAAATGTGTTAATTGTATAGATGGATTAGGTTCAGTCTACATTATTTACATAAACAAAATTTACACAAAAGAGCTTTACAAAAGTGCAAAATAATAACGTATAATAAAAATAAATACCGCTCGAAAGAGCATAAACAAAAGTTGCAAGACAACAGACGATGCTACTAACTTGTATTTCTCGACCATGACTGGCAAACAGCTGCTCAACTTCAGAGAGATATAAAATATATTCCACAGCCAAAATAATCTTTCACTGGTTTCTAAACTGTTTTAAGAACATTGAAGTCTCATTAGACCGAAATTCACAGATCCTACACTAGTTGAGAACATAGAAATCATATTAAAACTTTTGTCGGAATGAGTCGGACAGTGGAGCACGACGGCAAATTAACGATGTCAGGCTGAGTTCGTCTATGGAGCGCAAAAGGTTAAGAAGTTTTTGCTCTATATTGATTCTATGTCAGTCAGTCTGTCAGGACAAACCCGCTTACATATGTAAGGTTTTCTATTTTTTCATTGTGTAATATGTAGTTTTGGATCTAGTTTAATTATGTTTATGTAAAGCAGGCTATATTGTATTGTTATCATTTTCAATGTCCTGTATTACAGGAGTAGGCAGGAAAAGTAATAGAACGCTTGTTGTGAGCTGAACTTTATGAGTTAATATTTAAGTCGTAATACGTTCAAATATTACATTTAAAATTAAACACTATGTTAGTTTAAATTAAAATTGTCATTCTGAATATCCTATTAATTTTTGTTATAGATATTGTACATTTTTTTAAATATTTATTTCATTCTCATCTTTTATACCTTTATAGGTTGCAAACATGAAGAATAAAGATGTGTTGTCAGGAAATTTAAACCAAAAGATTCGTCGACCGACAAATTTTGGTGAAGTATCGACAACAACAAGACAGAAGAGGTCACAATTAGAAGTAATGTCTCCAGTCCCTCCAGCAAAATACCGACGAATGCGTAATGAACAGTCACCTGGTAAGGATGTTTTTGATATTCAAGCTTATAATAAATTCACTCCTGCGAGGTAGTTTGCAGTTCAATAAAAACACAGGGAAATTTACATTTTCTTCAAAATTAGTCTCATATTTAAATTTCTAAAATTAACGTAAAAATTTTAGTTGGTGCGTTGGGTGACTTATATAAATAAGAAATACTATATATAACATTTTTAAATTTTCTATGATAACGGTGTAGAATTAAAAATCTCGTTATCCTACGTAATAAATAAAAACACTTGTCGGTGTATTGACGAGTTTTTAAGGGATACATTATGGAAACGCATCAGTAAAGCGAGGCTCTTCGATTAATAGAGATTGTTTCGCTGAAAATTTAAACTAGGCCTAATCATCTTTAGCGGTACAAAGAGTTGTGTACGATTCTGTTTCGTGACAAAAACAGCTGAAAGACCTTAATATTACGTATCGATCGTGCTGTCAGAAATTCTTCAGAAAATGGGAATGAAGAATTGAAGAACCTAAAGTCTGTGGAAGATTCTTCAAACGACCTAGAACGTGCTGCGCTAAAGATGATGAACTGGGTGCTCTTGTTAAAATAAATAATTTAACAAAAAAAAACTTAGATCGACTTAGGTTTTGATTTATTTAAATCGATTAAATAATTGTTTAAATTTATTAAATAAGTATAAATACAAATATATAGGCTTATCTACGATTTTATAAAACTTTTGCGTTGAATTCAGTATAAGCTTGAGAGTTTCTAGATAAAAAATTGTGCACTTGATAAATTCCAATAACAAGTTCTACTACCTACACCGTACTATATTTAGCATATCCCCCTGTACCCTGTATATAACATATCTATAGATTGCTTCAAAAAACAAAAATTACAATGACTATTCTGTTGGCTGAATTGTTTTATTTCTATTATTTTTTTTCCGCTTACACACTTCCTCAGCAAGGGATATTAAATCAAATTGCAAGTGAAAAAACATAGACCAAGACCGGGAGTTGCACCCGGGACCTTCACGTTTCCGTCGTGATGCTCTGCCATCTGAGCTACCCTGGTATCTACCGATATTGGTCAATGTTATCTCACTTGTACGGTTTTTACTGCAATTATTGAATTAACACATGTCTTACTTCATTTCTGATATAACATGAAGATTTTTTCATTTAAAACATTTTATGCTGTCATAACAGTGTAGTAAACAAACAGTTCTTGACATTTTAAACATCTGTTTTTTAAATACCCAGTGTTTTTACGATCCAGCTTTCATTCCATTATTCTAGAACAGTTAAAGTATATATAGCAGTGTATATAAAACACTTATACCTCAGGTTTAACTATCAAACTACTTTTGTAATGTGTTTTATTATGTTCTCAGGAAATGTTGATGCGAGCGAAGCAACTGGAAATAATTTTAAATCAGTAGACTTATTTGGATCCACACAAACTATTATTCTGGATACAGATAATAAAGACAATAGTGATGAAAGGGCGACCGAATGTAATATAACAACAACTAAGGGGGCCTACAAACCGGAGAAGAAAATTCCCACATACGTTGACAAAAGCAGTACCACTTATAAACAACTCACAACTACTACAGTAGTTCGAATTGAAATACATAAAACAAATAAATTGTGCGCATCTTCTGATTCAGGAATTAGTGAAGGAGGAAATATTCAACTGGAAAATAGTAATAATGTTAATATTGTTAAGGAGAAAATTCTTCCCCATACTGCTACTGTAGACAGTAGTACAGATTTTCAAACTGAAGCAACAACAAATCATTTCAGAACCAAGCGTATAAAAAAAAATGATGGCCATAAAGAAAATGATAAAGTTGACCAAGAAGAGGTTGAAAAAGAAAGTACCAATACTAAATTCAGAACTAAACTTATAAAAAAGAATGACGCGCGTAAAGAAAATGATAAAGTTGACCAAGAAGAAGTCGAAGAAGAAAGTGCCAATACTAAATTCAGAACTAAACTTATAAAAAAAAATGATGCACATAAAGAAAATGAGAAAGTTGACCAAGAAGAGGTTGAAGAAGAAAGCGCCAATACTAAATTCAGAACTAAAGTTATAAAAAAAAATGATGAACGAAAAGAAAATCATAAAGTTGACCAAGAAGAAAGTACCAATACAAAATTCAGAACCAAACTAATAAAAAAAAATGATGAGCATAAAGTTGACCAAGAAGAGGTTGAAGAAGAAAGTACCAATACAAAACTCAGAACCAAAGTTATAAAAAAAAATGATAAAGTTGACCAAGAAGAGGTTGATGCAGAAAGTACCGATACTAGAAATGAACATAACAAACTTGGCGAGCGGCGAGACGCTAGTTCTGTAACAACTAAAAAGCCTGATTTGTTTGATGAAGACTATGATGTGCCACCCAGTTCGCGAACCAAGACAAAAGCAGCTAATAAACATGATTTAGTTATACACAAGCAGAACTTTGAAAAAGAACCATCGCCTATTCGAAAAAGGGACAAGGTAAATAAAAAAGCAACAGAAGAGGATATATTTGCTGAAGACAATGATCCTTTCGACGAAACAAACGAGCCCATTAATAAAAAAATTCCAAACAATTTGGTGAAGGACGTAACAAACCTTCCAGAATATACTGCTAATAAGGCCAATAATAAGCATATAACTAGCAATGTTCCAGAACTTCCAAAAAGGTAATTATAAAGAATTATTTACTAGTTTAAATAATGTGAATATTTTTGTTTGTACACTAACTGAAAAAGTACTTTACAATATTTTGTTTTTATTGTCGATTTATAATTTTCATTGAAGAAAATTTACTCTTTTTTATTTACTTTCCTATTTTGATTAAATTTGAAATACAAGTAGATCTAAGTAAATGCAAGCATTTGGTGAGAACGGATTTTTTTTACTTATACCAGAATTAAAATTGCCTCTTGTATAGTGGTCGTTTTGAAGACTGCCCTTAGTATTTTGTCAAAATAACTCCTTATTACAGCCACAAAGTTTTTCGGGTGAATCAAATCTGCCCTTTATGGCACGTTGGAGAGCTAAATTATTATAACATGTGTGTAATTTTAATTAATTTAAATATTTTTGTATCTAAGCATTCTCGTATTCTCGTATCAGGGGTTCTCAAACTGTGGTACGCGAAAATTTTCAGGGGGCAGGTTAGGTGTCGACTCAGAGAGCTGAGTCGGCAATATTGTAGCGTCGGATTTAATTGAATATTTCACACACTAAATACCGTCCAATCTCAATAAAACAAAAACCATTGAAAAGGAAATGTTATAAACTTGATTTTTTTTTAACGAATATTTACATACGTAATCATTGTTTGAATATTGTAGTTGTCTATACACGTCTGACTCCATGCGACAATCAAAGATAAATGGTGCATATAACCCCTTCCTTTCTATTATTTCTAATCGCTTCAAAACCTAAGTAATCGAAAAAACAAACAAACCTTCTTATTCGTCGATATTTTCTTTTTCGACACCGCTTTCTAAATTATCAACATTAGTTTTCAATGTAGGCGGGTTTATATTATGCCTTGTAATTGGTCAGTTTTAAACAGTTTTGTAGACTGATTTAGGAACTAAAATATCTCTTACAAAGCATTACAATTGTATGAATTCCTATATTCCAAATTAAAGAGAAGAATCTGTATTTTCGATTGATATAATGTAAAACTGTTTTAGTGTTAGGAGGCTATTTGTTTTCTTCCGTGAAAGTTATCTATTTTATAGTCTGTTGGGCACGCCATTGCAGACAAAACCGTTACTATCGGCCCATAAGATTCTGTGGGATCAAATTAAAATCTTTCGGCCTACAAAGAATAAGTGAGAATTTGTGTCAGTTTTTAGAGCGCTGTTAACAATTTAAGGTTGTACTTAACAAAACTTGAGCTGAACATTGAGGAACTATGTAAAAAGAAGCAAGCTCATCCTTCTCATTCATTTGTTGTAATGCGTTTCAAATATATTGTGTTTTTAATTACCCTCCCCCCCTCCAATAACAAAGAGTCAGGCCTATGCAAAATTTTAATTTTTCATTAAGTTAAGTTCATTAAATTGAGAACCCTTGATCTAAATGATTATAATGTTTTATACATTTTCAGTGAATTAGTCAAGAAACGTGTGGAGGAGTATGAAAAAGTTCATGTGTTTCCTGATAAAACTCTTGAAAAAACTGGTGGCAGAGTTACTCGTACTAAGACTAGAGCTATGGCAGCAGCAACCTCAGTTGTGGACCTACCTGACAGTGCTGTAAGTAAATAATGTTACTTTATATTGAATTTATCAATGAAACATTTATTACTGTATTAACTGTGGTTTAATTACTATCTCAAGCTATTACCAGGGGTGCAGAATGTGTCCGAACACCCAAACTCTGTTCGGGCTGAGGAAATTTTGGCCAAGGAAACATCCATCCACAAAAAAAAAAAAATAAAGACAAAATAATTATTTTGGGGGAAATAGATAAGAAATGAATGGGAACAAAAGTGAGCCTAATCGTTGATGCAGAATATGATCGTTTGTGACCTCTTGTCACAAATTTTCAAAATTGAGTTTTTGTTAATTCCTCAAACAGGGTTGATTTCTGAACAATTCAACACAAAAATCATAATTCTATCTTAAAAATTAAGGAAGATATGGCCAAATGAAAGTTAGTTACGGAAAAGGGTAGTTGAGAAAAACACAATTAAAGTTTTGAATACCAATTATGCCAAGCTTGGTTAATTTCATGCCAACACCTGTATTATTTATGCAGCTGCTTACCACAGAGTAAGCTACAACCTTGCATAATTAAAGAATTTTTAATCATTGTGAGTTTTAATGATAGATATTGTCGAGATTATTATTAATGTAATAATACAAAAGGTTGTTTGTTGGATTTTAAGCTTGTTTTTATTACATTTTGAACCAGTCAAAGAAAATTGCCATGTTGCCGGGAATGGTATCAAAATAATCAGAAAATGTTCTACTATTAGTACAAACTACAGTTAGTTGCCTGAAACGTCGATAGATTACGGGAGATGCTACTTTCTGAGACACTGCAAGCCATGTTAGTCATTACGAAAAGGAACCTCTTAACGCACCTATGTTATTTCTCCATAACGACAAGAGGTCCCTTTTCTCAGACCTGACATCAAATGGCTTTGATACCATTTTTCGATTATTTCTCGACTACAAACTACTTTACAATTGATATTAGCTTGTAAATAAGGAGTTGGGCAACAATAATCGATAAAAAATCAAAATTCTATATTTTTTACCTTTCCTACTTATTTTGCCTGTACTGAAAATTTTACTCTCCCGACAAGAGGTCCCTTTTCATTTTCCGTACCACATATATATATATATACACACATAGACAAAAGTATTGACTTCTTTTTGGTGCGAGTCGGGCAGGGTTATTGTTTAATCTTCACCGCACAAAATATCGTGCGGCCATTTTTGTGCGGCTGATACGATATTTTGGTGCCGGTTGATGAAAGCAAGTTTCCTGATTCTTGATTGGCTACAAACAGCTAGCTTTATACAAGTATTAATAATTATTATGGTCCCAGTATGCAATTTTTGTTAGCTTCATACAAATGGTATTGATCAATAGGTATTATTGATGTTTTTCATTTCCTAACTTAAACTACTTACCGAAAATCTAAATCGGTCTTTATCATTAAAATGCGTACGATGTGGTGACTCATTGGTTTGTTTCCATTTTCATTGCGGTTCTGGGGGTGGAGGGGTGGGGTTATACGGAAGTGGCTACTCGCTTGGCTCTGATTTAGTGAGACGGGTACAAAGATATTATATCGTGCGTATAAGTGTACATCTATTTTATTCGGAAGATCTACTACATTACATTTGATTCTACACTGTGTGCTAACTAAAATAATAAACCTCAGTTTAAATCTTACGTTTTACACAACGGGCAAAACTGAGTACAAATTTCGACTCCCCAAATATCAATCTTTTTAAATATATATATCTCACTATATCAACCCGCACAAACTGATTGTAACCCAGAATTTACAAAAAACAATTGCCCCTTTAATATCCACAAACTGTGACCTCACCTTTACTCTGTCCTGGTGGCTCGGACAGCTCAGCTCCCTTGCCCTGACCTGGGCTGACACAGTTCACAGGAAAAGCCTCTCTGCTCTCTCCTTGACGCCCATGCCGGCGTCTACACCCCGAAGTCTCCGGTCTCCCAAGACCCATCTTTTCACCCAAGAACCTTTCCCAAAACACCTCCTTTCTAATGTGTTCTCCCTATTCCAAAACTCTTGCCCCCACTCAGTTTTCCCCTCTTTTATTCTTATGTTAGCCTACTTAAAAATGCAACACTGTGATTTACATCATTTCTAATTACTTAACTATCTACTCTATATTACTGTGATATTACTTAATTGTAATAACAATACAATACAGTAATTCTATTGTTAAAAATGTATGAACATTATTTTTGTCTAACAAAATTGCCTAACAACTCCTTTTCATTTCGTAACAACCTGTGTAACAGTGTCATATTGTAATGTTCGTTAGGCGTACGATTCATTGTTACTGTGTTTAAAATGTTGCCGCTCCGGTGAAATGAATTTAATAAAAATTATGACCTAGCTCAGTTTGGCGACAAAGTGGTCTGGTGGTAGACGAAGACAATATTTTGGACTATTTCCCCCGTATATATACAGTTCTCCAGCGAAAAGTAACATGTAGGTGCGAAATCTAACACTTAGGGGAACATAGTCGGCGAATTAATGCAGTAATGTTGCCGAGTTCTGAACCAGTGTGAAGATGATGATTGTTGGCGCGTTCTTAAGTTTGCGGTTGCAAGTTCTTAAGTTCGCGTGGGGACTTAGAATATTTTCGTCAGAAGTTTCGCGGGAGATTGTAACTTTGTCGGACGTAGTGCGATGAACGCCGAGAAAGTTTGAAGTCGTTGTTTCAGCCGTTTGAGAGTTAATATATTTAGTTTTTGTTCTAAATATATAACGTGACCGGGGAACTGAATTTACTAGGGAATTTTGAGATATTACGATAGATGTTTCGCGGGAGATTACCGAACAACTTTCCCGTAAGACAAGGTCTTGTCGGCAGGGAGAAGTTTTACGGTAGAAGTGAAGGAGCCGTTCGCAGTGAGGTCGCAGTGTCCTCGGCGGGAGAACGTGTTCGCTTCCCAGACAGCTGCAGTGGTCGGAACGGTCCTTGAGAAAGTTGTGGGGAAATAATGCTAGTATATTTCTCGGAAGGTGAGGTGTCAACTTCCGAGGAAAACAAACGTAGATTATAGAAGATTGCCGGCCGATATCATCGTTGAGGCATTTACGGGAAAATCGCAAGACTCTGACTGATGTTGGCCCTTTTGAGGGCCAAAAAGTTAAGTGAAGAAAATTGAATGTTTGAATCGCATGATGTTAGTTTCGAACGAAGAGTTGGTCCTTTTAAGGACCAAGAAGTTGCTCGGTGATTAGAACTTTGTTTTTCCGCTGGACTGTATATACGATGCCGGGGAATCTCATGAAGAATTTATTTATTGAAAATATTGTCAATTTCCGTTAACTAAAACGCAACGGAAGGGGAAAATGGACAATGTACACTTAAGCGTGTGTAAATTAGTTATTTTTTGTGTTTAATAGTGATTCTACAGAATTGCATAAATGGAGCCGACATGTGCTGTAAGTAACTAGCTTTCATTCCAATTTGGTTTCAGGCGTTTTTATCAAGCTTAGCTCTATGTATGTTCGGAATAGCGGGACTCTACAGGTACTTGCTATTTGTACATTGATGGTACCGTTTACTTTTCACTTTTTGTTGTACTTATGATCGTCGACCTAACCAAAGCGCACGGCTCAACAGTTACAGTTGATTTTTTACTTTTAACAAACAATTTGTCTAAGAAAAAAAACTCAAAGAGATTTCTGCCCGCTTTAAACCTTGTTTCAGCCTTAAAAATTTATTTAACCAACTTCTGGCACTAAAAAATGTTAATTTTACTACAAGCTGTTGTAAAAGTGAGAAACTAATATACAATTTCTACAGTGTTGGGGGTTGATTTTGAGTGTATTTTTTTTAACTCGGTGCAGCTCTTATATTTTTGGACCGAGGCTCTTTTTCCGTTTTAGTCGGTTCCACTACAACTCGCGCCATTTACTGTTTATACAAAATGTTTTTTTTAAACCTTAATGAAACAAGTTATATCTATGTCCCTTTATTTGAAATACTTCTTCATTATATGTTATTATTATTACATTATTCTGTCTGCTTATATTTTCAATAGTTTAATGTTTCTTATTTATTTATATAAACAAAATAGTTGAATGTTTTAATAAATCCCAACTGATAAATAGAATAAAGAGTTCCTCCACAGGGATTGGACAACAAATAACTAAACCGCAACCATTAAAATTGTTGTTTTACTTTTGAAATGACCTAGTACATAAAGTTCAAATGTCCAATTAATTTCAATTTTACCATTGTAGCCTACGGATTAGCAGAAATTTATATTACTATTTTCGGTACGTGAAACTAAGCCACTGTTTATTATGTTATGATTATTGCAGTTTCGGGCTGCGAGAGCAAAACATCAGATCCGTATAAGTGTTAAGATATGTAAATTCGCTCCATGTGGCTAGCCAGTCTTGAACCGTTCGCCGAAGTGCGCACCGACCGACTGGTGATCGATATCATGTGCTTTTATAACCTATGTAAACGAGTATTTGTATTTGTAAACATCTTTGTTTTTAACACTAACAAACTCGGCATGGAGCGATTTTAGATATCTTAACACTTATATGTATCTGATGATGGGCTCTCGCAGCCGAAACTGCTCTAATCGCAACATAACAAACAGTGGACGTACCGAAAAATGTAATATAAATTTATTTATCCAATTAATTCTCGAACAGTTCAGAAGAGGTATTCTAATTTAGTCATGCCATTCACATAAATACAGACTTGTGAAATAGCATCTATAGTTTTCAATTAATAAGAGTCTTATGCTAGATATTTCTGTTTTATAGGTTGTAGTTGAAGAATTATATCAAAAAGATGTTCTTGAAGAATGTGGAAAAGAGGTATATTTTATTTTATTTTTGTGTAGAGTACTTTGAACAAACAATGATTGTGTAAATAGTATTCTGTACTTGTTAACCGTAGTGAACACAGAGGGGAACAGTTCTTGTTTAAATTGGACTAGGCAATAATTAGTAGACAAACTATATTTATGTTTATATTACAGTTGATTTGACTTTTATGTTCTTTTTATATATGTTTCGATAAAATTAATTTTAGGGTGGTTAGCGACCGAGAAAAATAGTGAAAAGTATGGTTTCAGAAGAACATTAAACTTAAAAAAACTATTGGCCACTATTTCATAACATTAACTCAAATCATATTCAAGTGTTGTTTTCTTTTGCAGGTGTTATCCATTGAATTTTAAATTACATTTTAACATCTCTAATTTTTTAAATTACTACAAATTGTAATTGGGTTTTGTTTTGGTTTCCATTGAAGTTTGAATTACGTTTTCACATAACTAATTTATAAAACTACCACAAACTGTGATCGGGATAAAACTACCACAAACTGTAATCGGGTTTTGTTTTGGTTTCCATTGAAGTTTAAATTAGTTTTCGTATAACTAATTTATAAAACTACCACAAACTGTAATCAGGTTTTGTTTTGG
>JAGFPH010004263.1:99574-124072 GCA_018207615.1 Philaenus spumarius
TGAAGTGGCTCTCGAATGCAGGTAACTTGTTCATGGAGTGTGATCTAAACCCAGATTTAAAAGCAGTATTTTCACAACGGCAACTACCGGAACGGAATAAGCCACGAACATCTAGTGCAATATGGACAGCACCTTTATTACATTAATCAAGAAATTACTATTTGTAAAAAAAAAAACTATTGCTTAAAATGTGTATGCGAATATTTTACTTTGTGTATTTCTTTTACGAGTTTATATTTATTAAAATGTATTTTTAAATTGGTTTTATTAATAAATGTATATATAAAAATTATGGTTAGTACTATTTTAAAATTGTTAAGCTACTCATATATTGTAATAAATTATTAAATTCCATGAGTTCACAATTTTGGTGATAATTATTTCATTCTTAAATCTTAGAAAAAATGTTGGTACTTTTTTAGTTTAACATTGCCTTTAAAATGTAGTGTAAATTTTTCATAATTTTCACACCATACTGTCTGGCGCGCGTGTCCGACGCCTGCGTAACTTTACTATTCGACCCTAGCCTAATATTTTTGCAGACAGGTAAACCTATCACTAGTAAACCTATACTGTGACTAAATAGGTTAGGTAAGAACCTTTTAGGTATTTTTTTTTTATTATTATTTTTGCATTTCTGTTGCCATTCGACCCTAAACAGAGATGCAAAAATAATAATAAAAAAATACCTAAAAGGTTCTAATCTAACCTATTTAGTCACAGTATGTTTACCTGGATTCATAGGTGGGGTCCGTATAATACACAAGTACCCTATTAGAACAAATAATATTAGAATGTAAACTGGAGTTTACAAAGGATATAGCGTGTTAAAAATGAATTAGGAAAAATATTTTTTTTAAATTTTGTTTATTTGTGTGTGATAATATAAAATTTATTGTTGATAAAATACACGGTAAACCAAACGCAAAAATATATATTCACGGAAATAGTTGAACACACACTGGATCAGCTTACTTAGTTTTGCCATCCATAGCTATTTCCATCTCGGCTTCTAAATCAATATCTCAAGCCATGTTTGATATTACTATAAATGACTGGGCTTTTACCATTTTCTTAACGCTTGATATATATAGTGTATATACGTTGCCTACACACAAGTACCTTGACACCTCTGTAGGGTTTACTGGTTTAGCATGTGTAATTCTTTATTTGTGTTTTATTCTGTGTAAACATTTTGGATTAATAAATATTAAATGCAGTCGAACTTGGTTTTAACAGCCTCGGACATAGCGTTATTTTTTTGTACATCCGGTCAAATCGTTCTTTTACGTTATTACAAACCACTCTTTGGCATCAATAAATATTTTAACCATCGGTTGTAACGTCATAAATCTACAAAATATTTTACTTTAATTTCAATAAACATTAAGATCTAAATTATAATGTTTTGTAAATATATCATACTGTCACCTATTAAGATGCGATGCCACTGAACAAATAAGTGTACTGTCAGTTGTGTGTAACTAAACCCATGACCTTGCTGGGAACGATTTAGGACAAGACAAAAGCGCGGGATAAAAAAACACAATCGTATAACCTGGCGAGACATTTACTTAGTTGAGATCGTTTTCCAGACATATGCTTACGATATATAGTGGGTATATCGTGTGTTGGCAATGTTGTGTTGGTGTGAATTGTTCCTTATGAGGGGTGGGAGCTTTAGTAGAGTTGCTGTAGTGCAACCCCTTCTACCCACTTTGACGGGTTTATCTGGAGATTATATTTTTCCACATTTTCAACCTACTTTTTGTGTGTAAAACGTTAAAAATAAAGTTTCAGTTACTCTGTGCTCACAAATAAACTTGTGAAAAGAAATACGTAATTTGTTTATTTCGCGGTTTGATTCTGAGGAGGGAGAAAATAGGCAGCCCGGCATCAAAGGAACATTTTTCGAGTTCTGAGAAAACTGAATTCAAACTTTGACAATGACACAGTTTTTTTTAAAGCCATTACTTAATTTCTAATAGATGCTTAAACTGTAGAAAAAGGTTCTAACTTTGATTTAAAAAAATGAAATATTGTACATACATTAGGGCTATTATTTTTGGATTTTCGGAATCATTTCGGATAACTCGAGTTCGGTTAACTGTCGTTTTACTGTACTGTAATTTTAGTCTTTGTTAAAGTTCTTCATACTATACAGAACATATTTAAATATTTAACCTAATTTTTTAAGTTTAAATGTGGACACATTGTAACCGTGTTTATTTACATATTGTTTTGTTAGTAATATTTTATTATAATTGTAAAGTATTGATGAATTATTTGTAGGGTTTATATTATAGTGTAATATACCATTGCTACTTCACATATTTATGAAAAATTAAAATACTGGATTATTATGAAAGCTGTATAATTTTTATTTTAAATTACACCATTATAAATAATAATCAGTTTGAATATTCACTTTTTGGAAAACTAATTTTGATAAGTACTGTACTGATAATATTTATTTTGTATTATAATTTCAAGGCTTTGTGAGTCTAAAGGGAACTTAACCAGCATACTTGCTCCATCCACCTCCACCAGATGAAATTCGGGATTATTCTTTGTCACAGCAATTGTGAAAAATTAAAATTGTAGTTTGCCTGGTCAATCAGTGTTTCATTCTGCTCAGGCCTATATAGCACGTGTGCAGTATCAGTCTAGTTGTTGAAGTGATCTGTTTGTCAACTGTGCAGTTTAGAAGATGGCTACTAGTGCATGTAACCAGGAACAGATTTCAAATTTAATTGAAGAGTTCCATTCCCATCGAGTTTTTTGGGACATAATTTGTTATGAGTATAACAAAAGGGATATGAAACGTGATACTTTAAAGGTAATCGCGCAAGTTTTGACGTGAAACAGACAAAACATTAAAAGTCTAAAAAGTTCACTTTCGACGTTGTGTGAGAAAAAAGTGGCTGTTCATCCACTATTATAATATAAATTAGCACAAGCTAGAAGAACGTCTTCTTCAGGCAACATTTCGAGAAACACTATCTAGCTAGTGTGGACACAAAAAAATGACAAACATTTGTATGTTGTTTCGGAACAGTTGCGAAACAATTTGAAATCTGTAGACAAACATGAACGAAGAAGCAACAAACAGATTGTCAAGTGTGGTCTAGGCTTTAGGAATTGTTATTGATGAGAAATTAAACTGGAAATGTCATACCCATTCTCTTTTAAATAAACAACTCTGCGTGCTTTGCACTTCGTGCAATCTCAAGAACTTGCAGTTATGCCACAATTAAGACCGCGTATTATCATTATGTTTACTCACACCTCAGATGTGGCATAGCCATCTGAGGTTTGTAATTCTGTAGAGTCCATAAAATTTTTCATCTGTAAAAGAAAATAATTAAATTAATATGTAATTTAAAGTATAGAGATTCATGTAGATATATTTTTAAAAAAATTACATTTTTAACCCTCTCATGTATTTATATTTTGAACGTTTTGCTCTATTTTAAATCCCATAAGAGTGGGGTTAATCAGCACCATAGATCATGAATAATAAATTAGGTTAAATAATGGATTAGGTTATCCAAATACAATGTCAGCACCAACATGAATATTCCTTCCGTCAGCAAATACTACAATATCCAATTTATATAGTGAAAGTGTTTAAACATGGGGTGTATTACTCAAGTTTGAAGTTGTACAATGTACTGCCTCACTATTGAAAGAAATTGATTCTCAGGGTGAATTTGAAAAAAGTTATCTCACTGAGCGGGGCATTTTACTCAGTGAGAGAATACTTGACAAGTAATTCTTGAGGCTATACAATTGTTCTTTGTTTATAACCCTAATCATGTCTTATATCTTTTAAATATATTTTATATATAATATATATATATTACTTAAACTATTGTATTTATTGAAATGTTAATGTATTTTGTGTATGTGTAGTCTAACTGTAGGACAACTCTTATGCGTACTTCAGCTTTGCTGAACTGTGTATGCCGTGAATGAGGCAAATGAAATAAATAAAAAGACCACTAAGCAAAAATTCCCGTCTTGTTTGACATAGTATCAAGTAGCGACAATTGGCGCACAGTCGGGTTATTTAGATGATTCAAGTGTAATATTTCCTATCCTATCCATTTTGAAGACTCAAGGATAGTAGGCCTATGTTTTATTATATATAGACCTTGAGTAAAACAATCTGTACATAATCTCTTGTATAAGTGACACCACCATATAGTGTAGTTGTTCACCATATAAGTATAGTATATGGTGCCTTTTTTGTTGAAATTTGATTAATCAATATATTTTTTTTATGAGTGTGTGGCGTGTTACTATTCTAATAATTATTTTTCCACCAACACTTAAAATCCCTAAGTCTACATCATGTATATATAACTTATATACAAATACTCAATATACTTAAAGTTGATTAATTTCTGTTGAAATAATTAATCATAATTTTGTAAAAATATTTTTTAATATTGTTTATGTGAAGTATTGCTATTAGAAGTCTCTATATTATGTAGGTTCATGAAATTCAAAAGCTATTTAAATGTAAGATAATTTGACCACACAGCTGAACCACTGACGTAAGGTTAGAGAATTTCCAAAATTAAATTTATTTTATGTTTTAGCGTTTCATCCAACAATTTGGGAAATTGGTCTACTTACGAAGGCACTGAATAGCTGCCTACGTGTACGAAATATATTAGTACAATTATTTGTTTGCATCTAAGTCTCCAGCAACTCACGAGCTGCTTCGTCCCACTTACAGCGAAAAAACTCGTTATGCGAATTTTCACCTCGACTTTTTGGCCTCCGGTTATGGACTTCTTAGCTTCGCTTCCAGCGTAAAACTCGGCCGTTGGATTTATTTAGCGTCCCTGCGTGGATTTATCGGGCATTTTATGTTTTGATCGATTTTGGAGGAACAAAGCGAGCTATAACGTCGTATAAAAACAAAATGTTCAGAATATAACATTATGTATACATAAAATGTTTAATGATATCGCAAAACGTGTTCCGTGAACCATGATCACTGCTCAACTACTTCTCCCATCCTTAAGTCTTTCTATAAGGATCACTGCAGTAACTCATCTTTCCTATGAAATTTCGCTAATAATATACTGATTTAGACGTTGTGATCTTTAGCTGTTGTGAACGTATCATTGTTTAGCTTTTATGTAGTTATTCAGTTTGGAATAAAATCCATCTCGGAATGCTATCGCTATCGAAGTGTCAGACTGTCAGTTTACAAGTTGAAGTCTTGAGAGTGATTGGTATATTTTGGTTATGTTTGTTTATATTTATTTGTGTTATTAAAACAAGTGTTTTTACTTCTAAAGAATTTAGTTCTTTAAAATTTCTTAATTGAATTTTTCTAAATTAAACTTTTCTTTATTTTGAGCAATGTTCATTTTTTAACTTTTACAAATGATTTACATCAAAATATATCATGTTATAATTTTATTGTTAAATGTGTCATATCCATGACTTGTACTACTTCAACTGCAATAAGGCTATAAGGTAAGAATATAAAGGGCCAGCTATGAAAATATATTATTGATGTTATTCTATAAGCCACTAGGTTTGTTGTAGGCTATAACATTATAAGTAATTTGCGAAATTAATCAACTAAAGCAAACCTAACCTAAGTTTACAAACAGCTCAGCAAATAGTAGGCCTAATTGTACTTTTTACAATTTTGCTGCAATGGAAAATATTTGCAGTTATAATATTGCAGTTATTGGTACCTAATGTTTAACTCATGTACCATTGCCACAATTTTTATCTAAAAAAAGGGCTATGCTAATAATATAAAAAACATGTGAGAGGGGATATTTCCCGTTTTGAAAGTTTTTGAAATTTGCAATTCACTTCCACGGCATATTATTGCAGAGATGCAAACCTACTCGCACTAAAACGCTCTTCAACATAATCGTAATGTCTTTATCATGGCTGACATGCAACCTAAAAGAATCTGATATAAATTTATAGTCGCTATACTAGGCATTTGTTTCCAGTTTGTAAACACATTTTTCAGTTGGTAGCACTTCTTAAATTAAATTTAAAGACAACACAAATTAAATAATATACCAACATCTGAAAAGAAGGAAGCCCTTTGAAAAATACAAGTGATAGGCCTACATTAAAAAATCTGAAAATTATGAGATTTTGTAGCTTAAGTTGGCTTACAAAATTCAGACATTTCAGTTGATGTTAAAATGTTGACAAATCTACTAGTTTACAATCAATTCTAACGAAAATTGATTAATTTAATATTTTAAAAGTGTAGCCTACACTACCGGTACAGTATGTTAACTTTTCACAAAAATATATTCAAGCTAAAGGCTATAGTAATATATAACATTCATTATGTATTAAAATATACATAACTAGTCTAATTCGTATAGCCTATTAACCATTGCTAAAATCAAGCCATGCTAATTTTCAATGCTCAGTGCTCATATATATGTAGGCCTATCTATTAATGCCATATTTTCTAAAATCATCAAATTTGATGTGCTTTTCGTGGATGCATTTTAAATATTTATTGGTTTTTTAGTTCTTGGGCATTTTATTATTATTTAATTAGCTTAGTAGAATCACAGTTTAACATCAAAACAGTAATAATGTGTGTAGGTTCTGGCATCTCTACTTTTATTCTCAAAAAAGGTTTTTTTCAAGAATAAAACGTCAAATATGGCATTTACTAAAGACCATGGAAAGTGTAACTTACTTCTACACATATTCTAGACCTATACCCTTTTCACCGTCTCTAAAAAAACTCAAACCAGAATATTTTTCTTCGCTTTTTTTACAATAGCTGGCATTATCAATATACCGGTAATATTACTGTAATTAAAACTACAAATTTTGATTTATTATGAAGAACACTCTTCACATGCCATTTTCATTCTACAATTTTAGACAAAAATACTATTTTGTATTTCTTGTAGACATCAATTAATATTTTTTATGTGTAAAGTTTATAACACATATAACGCTTTAACAAATATAAGATAGTAACAAGCACACAAAGAGGCATAGGCATATTTTTGTTCCTTTTAACCCTGGAGTGGTGGCGCCGGGTCTGACAGACCCATACAATAATTTTGTTCTGTTTTATCCTTATAATCGATTTAAAGTTTTAAAAAATGTCACTTATTTATGCTTAGGTGAACAGGTTTAGATAAAACAGAACACATTTTAATTTTTCAATCTATTTAAAGTACAATTTATCAAAAACGGTTACAAAATTATATTATGTTAATTTTTTTATGTAAAAAAGTTCAGATCTTTTTATATTGTGATTTTTTCCACTAAAACATTGAGAGGAATGTCCATATCTTGATCAAATTTGTTGAAAACTGATAAATATCTTATTTAGGGCCATGTAACTTTTCAACTGAAATTTAAGCTACAAAAATCCTTTTAAATTGGACAACTTGTTCAAACAAATTTGCAATGCCTTAAACAAATGAACTTTTTACACTTTTTGCAATAGTATTTCGTTTTCTGTCTTTCACACACATGTAACATCTTTTCCGGGTCCCTGCTTGAAAACTATCAGCCATTTCTTGTTGAGTAGATGTGCATGCAACCTCTTGTCTTCTTACACGTTCTTCAACAGGGAAGTTTGTAAGGAGTGATCTTCTGGAAACGTGTTTAGGGAGGGATATCACCAACTCCTCCAAGTACTGTTTTCTACATGATTTTACTGAGTTACATTGTTTGATATGTAGATCACCTGTGAATTTACCCCCCTGCAACATTCAGCATTCCAAACAACGTGACCATTGGCCACCTACGAGTGTTGCGCGCAACATTGTAGTTTTCACTGAGTTAATCGAGGGTATCCATTCCACCTTTAGTTGAATTATAGAAGGTGATTATCTCAGGATTGTACGTCTCACCAGTTGACTCATCAATAGTCCAATCATTATGCACACTACAGGCCAAAATTATGTTTCTATTTATTTATTTTTTTGGGACGTAGGAAACTACTGTTACATTTTCTTGGTATGCAAACAGACTTGAGCCTACTGGCCTGGTTTTAGAATTAACTACTTCAGGTGGAAGTTCTATTTTGTTCTTCCGAACGATAATAGGAAATGATGTAAAGAAGTTATCAAAAGTTACATTTCTACCAGTCCCCGAGATTTGAACAATGAGTCTCTGCACATGATCCATGACAGAATTATCCGGCCAAAACGGCCCTTGTGGCTGTTTTCCTAAGTAGGGCTCCCATTTCAAAAGGTAGCAAGTCTTAGAACACACAAGTACCTACAAACATTTTCAGGCCATATTTATTAGGTTTATTTGGCATATATATTGGCAGAAAGGACATTTCCCCCTGAAACCCAACTCAACATTTCATCTATTGCAGCAAACTCACTAAGTTAACTGCATAACATTTGCTACAATTTTCAGTAAACATTTAAAAAATGTCTCTTTTTGGGGTAAATTTATCAAATTTTTTTCTCTCCTCCCTGGTAGCAGTGTTGTCTAATCTAATATGACGAAGTAAAAACAAGAATCTTTGCTCCTCTTTTCAGAGTACCTACTAGGTATAAAAGACCAATGAGTGCTTTAATTTCTAATAAATCTGTCAGTTTTGAAGAACGTTCCCTAAAATAGTTCTCTCTACATTTGTTTATGTACAAATTGGTATTTTTTACATTAGGCCTACTATTCAGTATTTGTGGATCAAAAACAAACTCCAACATTCTAAGGGATTTTTGGCATTTTTGCATGACCTTTTTACACCAGGCAATCTTATAACTTTGTTAGATTGGCGTGTCCTTACTGATGTTTTAGACGGGCAGTGTAGGCTACTTTCCATTTTGTAGTGTGCCGTCTTTACCTATATATAATAAGGAACTCTTTGTGGTGGTAGGGGTGAGTCAACTGGCAAATTTGCATTACTATCACTTTCCTCACCATCTTGTTCTGTGTCACTATCTTCTAAAAAATTTTCAATAACATCTTCTTCATCAGGATCTGAATCGTCGAACGGAGGTTCTTCATCGCCCGAGGATATATCATCCAAAAGTTGTGTTATATGTAAACGTTCTGCTTCACTAGCGATTACACTAAAACTATGCTGCCTTTATACATGAATTTAAGGTCATTCGAAAAACAAATACTACGAGAAAGATATAAAAATGCTAAATACAAATATTTATTGGCAGAATAAAAACTGTTACACAAGTGGTGGCGCCAAGTCCAACAGACCCAAAGAATATTATCGCACAATAGATAACACGTTTTTCACTCACTGACAGTCAGGGGTGTACTAGGTACAGAGTCAGGCAGCTACTGAGAGAAACAGGTTCGAGAAAAAATCCTACCTACCACATGTCAAAAAAATCCCTGCGCTGGGTCTGTGAGACAGGGCGCCACCACTCCATTGTTAAATATTTGTCTGCAAGAATATCTTTTTTGGGGTTATTCATTATTATTCTACTATTTTTTCTGTAGCCTATTTAAAAATAGATAAACTACTACTGCATTAAAATTACCTTTTAATAATGAATGATACCTATTATTGGAAAGCAACGAGTTCTTAAAATATCTATAGGCGGATATTCCTACTCTAATTGTGCTTTTAAATTTCACATTAAAAATGTTAACCTTCTTAGATTACTAGATAGATTAAGAATATGTTTTAACCATGAAAAGTCCCTGTTTATAATCAACCTAAAACCTTTGTTGATACAACACATTAAGTTATAAACAATTATTATAGGCCAGTCATATAGTACTACATTAAAATCGCAAACTAACGGCTAGTTCTGATTTTTTAATATGTTGTTAGGACCACTACCAGTAGTGTACATCCAAGTTTGCAGCTTCGAAAGACCTGTGCTAACTTCGTACCACGCGAAGAACCGTGAAAATTTCGCACTTTTTTCAGTTTGTTCACTATATCTCCTAAACTATGCGTTTTTCCAGAAAACATGTTATTTACGTTTTGAAAGTACATTAAATTTGCTGCAATTTGAGACCAGAACCAGCTCTGTAGCTCAGATACCAGAACCAATACGACCCTTTAAAATTAACAATATTTTTGCAATAAAGTGTAATTGTAAAATTTGGTCAACTTTTGACCCCGAAATCGGGGATAATACTAATTTTAAGGGATAAATCATAGGACTAGATGTTGTAGCGAATTTTATTAGCTTTAATTTAAGCACAGAACGACGTCTGTAGGTCTAATAGTTTCTTCACCATGCTTGAAAATCCAAAAAATGGAAAAACTGAATTTTTCGCAAATTGGCTCTGTTGAGTTGTTACGATGGTTTGAGGGTTATTTGACTAAAGCACGCGTGAAATTCTTTAAACGTGTCTTTCATTAGTTGAATGTGATTAAAAAAAACTGCAGCTCCCCTTCCCTCTGGACTGTGTCACTGAATCAAAAATCACAAATCTAGAAAAACCTATATAGATCATTTGAGGGCTCTAACTGCAAAAGTCACATTCTCCACTTTTTCAAATTTTAGGAAAACTACGAAAAACTGCTACACGCGTTAAAAATAAACCAACTTACCTTATAAAGATAAATTCCTGCAGATTGTGCTCAAACAAATCAGATTTACACCTGGTTTTGTACTTAAAACCTAGTTAAATTAATAAAAATGACTTTAAATTCTGGAGAATGTTACTTTTGCAATATCAATCTGGAGAATGTGAGTTTTGCAACAGATTTACCAGGAGAATGTTAGTTTTGACACAAAACATTACAGATATTGTTGGACAAGAAAACAGAAATAAATTATAGTTTTTAGGCATAATTAATGTGGGTTTAAAAGGTAATAAAGTATAGAAATTGTATAAAATAAAAATTAAGGTTTATTGCTAAATTTTACAATTTTTCAAACAGAAACTTACAAAACAAAGAAGTTAAGTTCCATTGCTACAAGTCACTAAGATTACAGAATTTAATTTAAAAAAGGAAATTTTATAAAATAAAAAACTTAAATTTTATCACTAAATAAAACACAAGAGTTAAGTTTCATTTCTAAAAGTTACTAATTTTACATAATGTAAATATGAAAACGTATTCTTAGATTTGGAAAGTAAACATTTCCTCGGTTGCTTGACAACCCTCCTCATCCTCACCACTGACTGCGATTTCAGAATCATCTAATACATATCTGAAAAACTCTAAATTTTCGTTTCCCGCCAGTCGTCTCCATAATGTTTCTGTAGAAGAGAATTGTCGTCCCCTTTCTTCTGCTCCCTTGCAACGCAGTTACCTTTGACAATAGTGACTGGTCTGATGTTTTGAAGACTTCTTCCTTTCTTAACAATACTCCTTGCTGCTTGCTGAGACTTAGCTTTTAGGTGGTAGGTTCCTGCTCCCTGAATCAAGACAGCTACATCGTTGGTTTCGGTTCTCTTCTTTGTGAAGTAAATCCGCTTACAGGATTGTATTCCAAAATTCCATGAAGTTGTCTTGTGGATGTGCTGCTGCACCTTAGATTTCCAATTTTAGTTTACGCCATCATATCAAAGTTTTTTCACTGTAGAAAATTTTGCCAAGATGTCAATGTACTCCTGTGGACTTACAATAACTTCACGTCTTTTGATTTCCTTTTCCACATTTCCAAACACCCTATCAGGGGGGATGAAACTGTGCCCGGTCATTGGGAAATCTAGCTGTACTTCTTCGATGTTATCAGGCGTTGACAAACCACGAGCTCACCATGATGATTAAAATCAAGTTCTTATTTTGACCCCCACACCCGTCACTTATAAGTCGAACAGTCGTGTAGGGGGTCAGATCATTAGAATTCAAGCAGTCATATAAACAGGATGATATCTCGTTAGACCCCTTTGAAAACTCATTTTCCATTTATGTGTACGCTGTAACATTTTCTTTGTTAAGCTTACATTTTGATGACCCCTGGCCCCTGACAATACAAAAATTATTTAAATGCAGCTAGTGGGTGTAATAGGAGGACTGGTCAGGGAGTTTGGGCAAAGGTTGATTTTTTTGGCAGTTGAAAGATAGGATAAGAAGATCTTCTCCGTCTTCTTGTAATAGGCTATAGAATGCTTTGGATCCTAACTTGTGCACCCGTCTTTCAACTATTTCACCAATTTAAAAACTATATTTCCTTGAAATAAGTTATTTATTCAGTAAATCACTCTTTTTTAAAGATGCCATTGAAGTTATCAAAATCAGATTATGAATCATTAATTCGGTTACCTTTTCTTTTTATTCTGGGCTCTTTTCCAAATGTTTGGAGCTTGTACTTTCTTCCTGGGAGTTTCTCCTTTATTCTTATTAGTCGGTCTAACACTAACATCCATCTTAAAGCTATTTTAAAACATTTAAATAAACACAAGAGTAATACCACAACACTGTTACTTGTAAAACAATCACAACAAAACAGGTTA
This sequence comes from Philaenus spumarius, assembly GCA_018207615.1. Lineage (NCBI taxonomy): Eukaryota > Metazoa > Arthropoda > Insecta > Hemiptera > Aphrophoridae > Philaenus > Philaenus spumarius. The sequence goes on from JAGFPH010004263.1 coordinate 111,956, forward strand.
TTTACTCGGAAGTAAACAGTGTCACGTGACTGAATACGGGTGATCCTATTGGTTGAATGGGAGAATGTGAATTTTGCAGCTGAATACTATGGAGAATGTAAGTTTTGGAACAAAACTTAATTTTTAACATTAAAAATAAGTGGGATATTGTTAGTTTTGCTCTATAACTCCAGTAACAACATGTGCACAGCAACGGATAGAACCAGAATCTATCCTTACCTCGATTTCGAAAAAAATTGGAGAATGTGACTTTTGCAGTTAGATCCCTCTTTTACCATTGTAACTAACATATTTTAGTTGAGAGTTCGGTCAAGGACCTACGTCTTTGAATTTTGAAAAGGAAGTGATGAGATAAGGTCGAATAGAAGGAGAGCTCGGCGCTCCTTCTCGTATATGGGGAGGCTACCCTGTCCGCCTTATTGAATCTGATTCCCATAAGAGCAATGCTACAGAATAAGACATTTTTTCCGTTAATTCATGGAATAAATTTAAAAATTTGGTTTCATTTTGAAGTACTGTCATATGCGGATGTTCATTGCTGAATACATTTTCAAAAACCATTTTATTCTTTTCATAAACGTATGATATAAATAGTAAAAAATAGTAAACTTTATTAATTTTTTACTCAGTTGCAAAAAGAGATATTGCAAAAAACCTTAGCAATCACCATCCATAATCTATTTTACTTTAAGAAAAAAATACAGCTTTCGTTTTTTGACAAAAATATGCTTAATAGTGAAGGTATGTTTACGTTATTTAACATTGAAATTGGTATCTAACCTCGCCGTTTTGAATTTAGGGATCCGAGCCTTAACTGAAAAGGTAGGCAGGCAGGTATTCCCTCCCTTCCCCTCTAACAGTCCTTCGTTCACAAATAGGATTCTCATTCTCAGTTTAGATTCTATTACTCGTCGTGCTCTAACGAAATAATGTCGGCTCCACCGGGATGTTGTTTTATTTGTTGCAATACACTCAAAGAAGGTACAGTTGTAGTTGTGAAAAATCGCGGAATTCGTTCTTTAATTCAAGTGAGTGAGAAACGTGGCCTACTACAGAATAATATCCGCCAACAGGCCCCTTACAATATTCGTCAACCTCATTTAATCTTGGAGATTTGGAAGTCCCCCCAGGATTCGAGTTATTTATTTCTCCATGCCTTCACTGGGTGTGACACCACCTCTGCCCTTTTCTGGTATGGAAAGAACAAACTGTGGAGCACCATCAAGAAATTTCCTCAACTCATCAGTCATCACCACAGCTGAAGTGTTCCACCAAGCCATCGCAGATTCCGGATTAAAGTGCCTAGTAGCTCTGTATGGAGGAGTCTACACTGAGGGTACCCCTCCAGAGACTGCACTATACATTTTTTGTTAAAACAGCAGCCACCGCTAAGGTTTACCTAACCCGTTTGCCTCCAACGGAAGATGGTACAACATTCCACGCCTACTGAACATACCACCAAGTTCAGAAGTGGTTTTGGGTGGAAAAAGATGCCTCTTAATGGGGATGGAAGGATCCAGATCAGGGGCTCATTCCAACAACAATGATGAGTGAAGTGGCATCCCCCTCCCTTTTGAAGTTTCTATCATGCGGGTGCAATACATGCCTGCCTACCTTTTCAGTTAAGGCTCGGACCACTAAATTCAAAACGGCGAAGTTGGGTACCAACTTCAATGTTAAATAATGTAAACATACATTCACTATTGAGCATATTTTGGTGTTATTTTTGTCAAAAAACGAAAGCTGTATTTTTTTTTTTTCTTAAAGTAAAATAGATTGTGGGTGGTGATTGCTAAGGTTTTGTGCAATATCTCTTTTTGCAACTGAGTAAAAATTTAATAAAGTTTACTATATTTTACTGTTTATATCATACGTTTATGAAAACAATAAAACGTTTTTTGAAAATGTATTCAGCAATCAACATCCGTATATGACACTACTTCAAAATGAAACCAAATTTTAAAATTTATTCCATGAATTAACGGAAAAAAATTACTTATTCTGTAGCATTGCTCTTATGGGAATCAGATTCAATATGGCGGACCGGGTAGCCTCCCCATATACGAGAAGGAGCGCCGAGCTCCCCCTATATTCGTCCTTATCTCATCACTTACTTTTCAAAATTCAAAGACGTAGGTCCTTGACCGAGCTCTCAACTAAAATATGTTAGTTACATTGGTAAATGATCTATATAGGTTTTTCTAAATTTGTGATTTTTGATTCCACAGTCCAGAGGGAATGGGAGCTGCAGTTTTCTTTTTTAATCACATTCAACTAACGAAAGACACGTTTGAAGAATTTCACGCGTGCTTTAGTCAAATAACCCTCAAACCATCGTAACAACTCAACAGAGCCAATTTGCGAAAAATTAAGTTTTTCCATTTTTTTTTATTTTTAAGCATGGTGAAGAAACTATTAGACCTACAGACCTCTGTGCTTAAATTAAAGCTAATACAATTCGTTACAACATCTTCTCCTATGATTTATCCCTTAAAATTAGTATTTTCCCCGATTTCGGGGTCAAAAGTTGACCAAATTTTAAAATTACACTTTTTTGCAAAAATATTGTTAATTTTGGAGGGTTGTATTGGTTCTGGTATCTGAGCTACAGAGCTGGTTCTGGTATCGAATTGCAGCAAATTTAATCTACTTTAAAAACGTAAATAACATGTTTTATGGAAAAACGCATAGTTTAGGAGATATAATGAATAAACTGAAAAAAGTGCGAAATTTTCGCGGTTTTTCGCGTGCTACGGAGTTAGCTCAGGTCTTTCGAAGCTGCAAACTTGGATATACACACTACTGGTAGTGGTCCTAACAACATATTAAATAAACGGTACCAGGAACTATCACATACTTTCTCACAAACATATTTAAATTATTAAACAGATTCACTGTGACTTCATAATTGTAGGTGGGGTAGGAGAGGTGATTTAAAGTAGGAGATTAACTAATAAATATTATTATTATTATCTAGAGAGAAAACTATTCGATTGATTTCGAACAAATTTGCACCAAACACGTAAATTAGGGCTGTATAGATGCACGAAAAAAGGTTTTGAAAATTTTTGAAAAACAACCCCCTTTATGGCCAAAAAACCCTCCAAAATCAGTTATTATTATTATTATTAGCTGAACGAGAATTTTTAGAAAGATGCCGTTTTTACTTTCTCCACCCTATACGTAGTATATGAAGAAAGTATTGTTTTCGTAAAAATGTTCGAATTTGAATTTTCAGTTGAATTATCTGTTTTGGTGCTCCCAGAACCCCAAAAAATTGTTTAGTGCAATTATCTGTGTTGGTGCTCCCTGAACCCAAAAATATTTTTAGTGGAATTTTTTGTTTTGGTGCTCCTTGAACCCAAAAAAGTGTTTTTAACGTGGTGTCTGTCTGTCAGTGTGTCAGTATGTATACACGACCAGAGTTGACACTATTGGTCCGATTTTCATGAAATTTGGTATGTAGGTACTAAACCCTAATATCTCCAGGCGTTTTTTTCATTTTTTGGTTTTTTTAATTTTTAAGGGTAATTTACCCCTAAAAACCAATAAAAAACGACAAAAATGCAAATTTCTCAAAAACGGCTCTAACGATTTTGATCAAATTTTCAGTATTTATAGTGCTTAAGATGCCAAACAAAATGACACCACCCGCTTTTATCAAAACTTCGGCGTTTCATAATTATGGGGAAATGTTAAAAAATAAACAAGTTTATGTTGTCAATCTAGCATCACGGCGACGGTCGCACGGGGTAGCACAACGGTAGCGAGGACGGCCAGTAATTCAAAGGTCGCGCGATCGAATCCCGCCTGGGACAATAACTTTTTTATACAATTGACGTAGGTAGAATATTATTTTTTTGTTTTGTTCTAAAAAGTAATAAATAAAATGATTAAAAACAATATTATTTTGACTACAGTAAGTTGGGAGAAAGTTTGTGTCAGTTAACTGATACCGTTTATTTGCATATGGTAGGGTACATTAAGGGCTATGCCAAATTTTATCAAAATCGTTACAGCCGTTTTTTACAAAAAAAAAAATTAAATAGTGTGCTTAAGACCACACGTTGGAAGTGATAACTTCTATGACCAATTTATATTTTTTTGTCCGTACTAATATTAGAGGAGGAGGAATAAGGATAAAATAATTTAAAACATTAATGACTTTGCTGACTTTGGTATTTAATATACATATAACACAAATATCATATATATATATATATATGTATATATATATACATACATACTATATCTCGAGCGGTGACGGTCGCGAGTTTGATGCTTTTTCCTCTCCCAATAAGAAGTGCTATGTAGTATATTCGCGTTGCGTACATATATATATATATATATATATAAATACACCTATCTATTTGGCGGCCGTCAAAAAGTAAGCTATTTGGCTGCCACCCTTTAGAGAAGAGTATATCCATGTTTTAACTTGCTAAATTGATTGTGACCTTCTACGGATCACTGTATTAAATTTTTATTAATTTATGACTCCTTTAAGATCATGTTTCAATATTGGTGCTATTTGGCAGCAGCAAGATTGCGGCTATTCGGCGCAGCGTGTATATAGGTCCCTTTTGGCTGCCATATATGTTTGGTATGGGTACATTTAGCTGCCGGCAGTGTTGTCAAGTCGAACAGGTGTATATCTCGACTATTCGGCTGCCGGTGTCAAACCTACATAAAAGGACATTTTAAGCAACTATCAATTTTTAAAAGTGTTTTTAATTATATTTTCTTAGAAATCTTTCATAATTTTCTGGGAAAAAAGTATTTCTGTATGGCTAAATGAACTTAGCTGTGTGCCTTTCTTTAATTTAAACTCCTTGTTTGAACTCCAAAGAAACCAGCTTGTATATCTTCACTCATAATGCCCTTCCTTTTTTTACTTTCTCCCCCTATACCATAGTATATGGAGAAAGTATTGTATTCGTCAAAATTTTCGAGTTTGAGTTTTTGGTGGAAATATCCGTTTTGGGCCCCCCTGAACCTAAAAAAGTGGTTTTCGGAGTGATGTCTGTGTGTGTGTCTGTGTGTCTGTGTACGTGTGGCAGGTGGTGTATACGAGGACATTGGGTTGAGTTTTCACCGTGTATCCGAGGACATTTTTGCATCCGAGGACATTTTTAGTGTCCTCGGATACAAATTTCATTAGATTCTTCTATAACTTCCCTTTTCAGGTTGCCTCATGCAAAAAACCCATTTCCTTTTAATGTCCTCAGATGCCTCCCTACGTCGAATCTGTAGTTCAGCGTTTGACCATTTGGCGCGCTGCAGTCGTGGCGAAAACACACCGTGTTTGTTCGACCACCTTTCTCGCAGTATCCGAGGTCGCCCGTTCGTCATTTTTAAACACACAAGTGTGTTATGAATATTATTTTGTATGCATTATCTGAGGACTGAATGCGTCTATTTACTTCTTCCTGCTTCCTGTTGTATCCATTATTGCCAAGTTGTATCCATTGCTGCCAAGTTTCTTCAATCTCTAAATAACCGATAGTGCGTCTGGAACGAGCTATGTTACCTAGTTAGCGTGTTTCGAGTGCGTTGTACACGGTGTATCTGAGGACATCACTTTAAGTTTAGTATTTTACTTTTACTTTTTTGACAATTACTGCACATGTTACGGGAACTAAACAAACTTACAAAGTAAACTAAAAATGTTACCATAAGTTTTACAAAACTTTCCAATAACTTTTTTCTGTACAATAAATTGGTATTATATTATTTATTCACCTTGTGTAATATATAATTACTACATGTTCAGTTTAAAAGACTAGGGCAGCCATTTTCCTGGGTGTTCAAGAAACCTTTTAAGACTTTAAGATATGACTACTAGCTAGTATATAACGGCCTTCAGGCCTGGCCTGGCCCACCGGGACACCGGTGCGCCCCTTGGCTGGAAAATCTTTAGAAAAATAAAAGTGATGTATTGTATTAAATATTTTAATCTAATTAATTATTGCTACCATCAAAACCCTTCCTCGGCTTGGTTAGAGGAAAATATTGTTCTGCATGCCCACGTAGTACAGAAAATCTGCCAACTACCCTCATTTACTGGTGATGGTGATGCAATGAATATACAATTATTAAATCTCAGTTCCCGGGAAAACTGACCACTAACAAACGACCGACGAGCACCCTAGACTAGACGAAGATGGGCGGACATAATTTTAGCCACTAGCCTAGTTTATAAAAACACAAAATATGTTTCCAAAAAGGCAGACAAAAAGCCTAATTTAAACTAAAATTAATATAATACGATTGTCGAAAAGGATATTTTAAATACCATTGACAACTATATGAGACCTCCTCAGAAATAAAAATTGTATTAGAGGTTTTAATTTTTTTAAATAACGAAGAACAAATCTTAATTTATACAAATCAGTTTATCATTACACGACCTCAAGAAAATCTAAATTGTTGGTGTAAGAAACAAAATTAACATTATTTACCTAAAATTTTATATTTTTTCCTGATAAAAATTTTGTGGCAGCACAGTTGTTACTTGGTTGACAGATAGAAAAGTGATAAACCTTCTAGTTTTCTTAAAAACACAGACATGCCGCTAATTGTAGTCATAAATCGTTAAGACTGTCATTTCCATAGGCAACGTACTTTGAGTAAACTAATCAACATCCGGATGAGTCTGCGAAATCCACTCGCCATCATTGATTCCTCGCTTACTTTACTGGGACCAAATGGTAACCGATTAGGACTTTCGTAGCTATAAATAAACAAATTATTGATTTTCTAAGTAATTTCTGTATATTGTTTTACAAATAGATATGATGTTAAGAGTGAAGATTTGAATAAAACTATAGGTATACTTACATTTTTATTTCATATATTTAAGCTTAAAAAGCCTAAAAAATCATGAATTTGCACAGATATTTCGGTACTAATCGGTTAACGGGGAGGCCACTCATTTAAAGACTGTTGGAAAGCTTACAATACTAAACAAATTTACTAAGTTCTAACAAATTCTGAAATATTATTGAAATTAGGCGGAAAGAACTGTTTTGGCGGGTAAAATGTCAATATATTTTAGAGCCTTATATTATTAAGGCAACGAAACATCGTAGAGAGAAAAACAAAATATCAAATTATTTGTCTATCAGTCGTCTATAATGATCAATCTACAAAATTCACAAAAGTATAAAATTATACAAAATTTTATTTTTTTTAGTAAAATTTAAAACCAATTTTTCTCGCCCCTCCTTAAACCTACAACACACACTGTGCAATATTATTACTACAGATTTACTAAGTTCTAACAAATTCTGAGATATTATTGAAATTCGTTTAAAAATACGCTCATTAGGCCGAAATTACTGTTTTGGTGGGTAAAATGTCAATATATTTTATTTAAAGGTAAAATGTGATTGCTCACAACACATACTAAGCATACAACGTAGTGGAAAACCTAATATACTTTCTTTTGCTATATACTTAGCCTGTCATGTTTATGAGTGTGCCAGCACTGTTTTTTTTTTGTCTTCAAATTTGTAGGCTATTACTTTCAAAATAAAGGGGGGGAGGGTGTAATTTAGCAAAGTTTTCGGGAAAATATTGAAAGCTGCATATTATATATAAGCAAATATAAAATAGTAAAATATCGATTTGTTGTACCTATATTTGGTACCTACAATTCATAGTAAAAGTTATAATATAATTCATAGTAAAAGTTATAATATAATTCATAGTAAAATCATATTATTATGTCAATGAAAGCATCGTTTAAGAAGTATTTCACAATTGGATTACACCACAATGCCGAAAATGTTAATGAGTCATTACATAAAAGAAAAGTTAGAAGCCATTTAACTAAAGTAGCCTGATACACATTTTTAGGACAATACATAAATGTGAAAATTAGGTTGCTGACTTTTTACATTTTTATCATTTTTCTAACAATCTTCTTTTTCCTAATTAATGCATTTGAATTTGCAATGATTTTTTAAAATTATTTGTAGCCTATGGGGCGGAAACAAAAACGACTCCACGCCGGCCGGCGCAGCGGGAGTGGTCTGACAGTGTCAGCGGCGCGCATCGCCATGCCAGAATACATTACTGTTCCTTTCCTGGTATATGTAGTCACCGGTAGCCACCCCACCAAAATTCACGTCCGTGAGATTCCTTTCCTATTCCTGTCCAATTCCTTTCATGGTATGAATAACTGTACCTTATACGGTGTATTCAGTGGTAATTGTTAAGTGTTGCCACAGCAGCAAAAATGTCACATTACGTACTGTTTACTTACTTGTTAATAAAAATAAGTGGTAGAGCTCGTGCGTTTCTTCGTGAAGCCTGGATAGTGTAAGACGCGAAGAGGTGTGGGGAATCCCAGATCGGGAGGAGAAGTTTAAATCAAAGCTCAAGTGAACTATTAGTCTGACAAAAAATATTTGGGTATTATTGGTGGTGTTTAAACGGCAGTTTCTAAATTTCAAACTGATTATAAATCAAAGTTTCGTAAAATTGCTTCTTAATATAAATGATAACCTTACCATTAAAACAAATTACGTTTAATTTTATGAATACCATTCCTATGATTCTTCATTATACCGCTTATCTTTAAAAATAATTCTACACTCACTTTTAATTTATTAAATAATACGTTTAGTAATAATAGCACACACCTACAAATAAAAAACTCAATAAATTAATAATTAACCCCTCTAACTGCCAATGTTAAATATTTTGGAGATTTTGCAAGCATATTTCCTAAAAATTATAAAAAATAGTAATTATATTCGAATCCAAAAGGTTCCATAGCTTTTTTATAAAAAAAGTCCAAAGAATATATGTATAAAAAAAAATCATTGGTGTAAATTGTAAAAGTTATTAGCTCAGGAATTAAAAGAATGTTCAATTGAAGAAAATAAAATCGAACTTCAAGTCTACATAAAAACCTTAAATGTTTGTAATTTTTTTCAAAATATACAAAAGTTTTGTAATTTAGTTGTAAATAAAAGTGTATAAAAATATAATATATCAATTTCTAAGCAAGCCAAGAAATACTAGGTTTAAGAATATTTCCCTACCAAAACACTCTCTAACCATTGGGCAGAGAAGCTACGTTTACTATGCAGTGAAGTATTTCAATGAACTGCCAAATGACTTAAAATCGCTATCTTGTAGTGTAAATGTTTTAAAAAAGAAAATTAATAGGAAAATAAGTGGATTTAGCATAGATTAAATAAACTGAATGTGTATGAAAGAAAGTTTTTTTTTTTTAAATAAATTATTTGTCAAGTGAGATAATCTAGGTACACTTTATAATACAAACAATATACATCAATTTCAATTAAACTATTATTATTGTTATATTATATTGTATTATACTATTACTTACTATTATTGGGCGTGATTTCTAGCTCAATTTAATTTCTTCTTTTTTTTTATCTTTAATTTAGGGACCAACCTATGTACGGGCATTTGTGCCCCCTATAGGTCCTTTATGTATTTATACATGTAAAGGAATTATTGGTAATAAATAAATAAAATTAATAAAATAAATTTCAATTTTTTATCACAAAACAACCGTTTTAATGTTTCTACTACAAGACCACTAACAAAGGCACACATACAGTATAGTATTTTGAAAATGGAATTAAGAATATATACTTTACTCTCACTCACGCAACCCATACGGAAGATTGAAATTTTGTCCTATTCTAAAATATTGTATTTTCTAACGGTCAAACAAGTTCTGGGTGCTTTAGCTGACTGTAGAATAACTATATTTCATGAACAAAATCTAATAGCCTCCTAACACTAAAAATAAGGTTTAACTTATATCAATCGAGAGTATAGAATTTCCTCTTTACATCGATATAAAGAACTTTAAACAAATATCTCTGATTTTACATCATAATTATGTCAATTAAAAAATAGCTTATTTATTGGTAGAAAACAGTCTAATTTCAAGGTTTTCTAGAAATACTCCTATCTAAGAAAATATGAGAGTGACGAATGATTAGTTGGCAGTTTTAAAAAGTGCAAATATTGAAGAATCTAATGGTGTCCAGAAATTCTATTTAAAACAAGTTTGTCTGGATTTTATGATTCTTAGAAAAGAACGAAGTTGCGCGCTATTTCTGTTCGTTTTCTTGCGTACCGTGTGAATACAACTACAATCTTAATACGATGATTACGCATGTAAGTAAACGTTTTAGAAAACATTTGTAAATACAAAAATTGAAGTTTGAAACATTTACTTTCCAACGGTTCCTACTTTATTTAGATTGGATGATTTTTAGGTTGTCAAAGATTCAGAACAAGTGAGACTATTGTATTGAATGGTCTGCAATTGTGAGACTACTCTCACAACATTAAAGTTGAGTATACAGGTTTGATGACATGGTGGAAAATGAATTGTGTTTTGTTTTTCATATTTCATAATACAACGTAACTAGATAAAGCCACAAACCAAGTTTCATCGGTACATGCTCATAAGTAAATGTTTATAATGTTTTACTTATTCTCCATAATGATAACATTTGGATTGAGTACGTAGGGTTGCTGCCACAGGGACCAAAAAAATGCGGGTATTTATGCAAATACAATAGACGACAACTAGATTAAGCCACATACCAACTTTCATCAGTCAGCATGTTATAAAATTTTACTTATTCACCTTAAGAATAACATTAAAACTAAATCTGTAGGTTTGCTGACATGGGGACAGAAAAAATAGATATTTTTATGCAAATATCAATAGATCTCAACTAGATAAACCAGCATACCAAGTTTCATAAGTATATGTTCAACATAAGCAAGATATCAAATTTGTACTTATTTACCATAAGAATAACATAGGATAACGTACTGTGTTTAGCACTTTCAATATCTCAGTAACCAATTGTTATAGAGCTAAGATCAAAACACAAATTGTTTATTTTTTATATTTGAAATTATGGAGCAAATTAAAATTTGATTTCTAAACATTTTACATATGAAAAGTCAGAAAACCCATTTTTGGGGTACAAACACCCCTGCAAAACCCTCTGCCGGTAGTGCAATCTATCTGGGTTTCAAACTTAACCAATTAGATGCTACGTTACACAATTGTACCAAATTTTATCAAGATCGGACCTATTTTACGAGAGTTGTTGTGCCTACGGCACACACACAAATACAGATAGGCCTATACATATGTACAATTTGTAACGAATTGTGTTTTTCGCATCTGGCGAACTCAAAACGATGGTCATGGGCTTAGATCTTACCATGCCACCTACGGTAATAGCTTCTTCCCTATAGAGGAAATTCGCTTAAACAATGACACAAATGTTTAGATTTAAAAAATTAAAGATACACTAAATTTACACTTCCTCCTAGGCTAATCCGTTTGTCTGCAATTCAGTTCAGAAATAACGTGAGCAGTACCGCGATTGAACAGATCGTGCAAGAGATTAAGAGAGTCTGTACTCTATTATGGGAAGGGGATGGCAAAAATCAGTCCACAAAACAAACTGCGAAAAAAATGAGCGACAACACAACTGTTGAACAATAGGGATTGACGGGAAGTGCAAATAAGGAGGGTACAATGGCCCTTGACGACCTTGAAGGTAGGGGCGAGGCACTGATAACACTTGCCGCACGACAACACTGATATTACTAATTCGGAAATCTGCGACGCATAATGCCTTGACACAATCAATAATAAAATGGGAAGATCTATTCATCGATATTAAATTATTGTCTCTAAAATGGGGGTTTTTAAAATAGTATAACAGAATTAATAATTTCTAGTTAAATACACTGTCCTTGTAAAAATAATGGTCCTCGGATAACCATTTACACTAACATGTCCTCGAATACAAAACACACTGTCCTCGTGTGCATATTGAAATCTCATGGTCCTCGGATTTGCCCAAATTTGCCATGAAGCATCTGCATTAATTTATCTACCCCGTAACTCGACTTATACTCAAACAAAAATTCGTCCCCATGCATTTCTTACGGGAGTTTCAAATTTTCAGCACTGTCCTATGTTGTTTTTCATATATCTCCGGATTTACTATAGGTACGTAGTTAGTTTTGGTCTTGAAATACTCATTGAATTACAGGCTTTCATATGGAGTCTAGGGCCGAGGGCCAGTT